>VZTO01015350.1:77871-185976 GCA_013400615.1 Syrrhaptes paradoxus
TTTAACTAAAAAGAGCTTTTCTGGGGGAAGGACGGATGGTCCCAGCTCCCCAGCCCCAGCCGCGGGCAAACCCCCCGGGTACGTGAGCGCGGTTCTGCGTTTGTCCTTTCTCTGAGCCCTTCGCAGCCAGACGAAGCCCTTTTGCTTTAAGCCCTTGTGCCGCGAGCTTTCGATGATATAAAGCGTCAAGGTATCACAGCTGATGAAGTCACCACTGTAATCAATGTGACCATAGGGGTTTTCACGCTCCTGATACGCAGGCAGTCGTTCAGAAGTCCTGCGGTGTCTCGGTGCCACCCCTGAAGCCGCTGCTGCTGCGGCTGGGTATCACTAATCCTGCTCCTGAGGTGAGCAGAGAGTGGGAGAGGGTCTGCCCCTGTTGCAATGGCCGGGCTGCGCGGTTCCTGGGAGCGAGCAGCAGCAGCAGCACTGGCCCGAAACCTGCATCGCATCCCTGGAGTCCCTCCTTGGTGGTGTTTGCCCGTCCTGCATCCTCTCACAAGCAGAGCTTCTGATTAAGTTAAAATTATCCATTATTGCATCATGTAACTCTGGGGATTGACAGGCAGCACTAATGAGGCTTTATTTTTCCCTTTTTTTTTTTTTTTAAGCTTAGATTTTGGGGCCCATATGTGCCTTTCTAAAGAAAGCCAGGTCTCAGGAGGCTCAAGTAATTATGGTCATCTGCTGTTTCAGTCTGATTTATTTAGTCGTGCTATGTGTTTTCCTTCTCTTTGCATTTGGGATTCTCTCCACAGAAGCTGGGAGATTCAAGACTGGTAAATATCCTCGAATCTCAACAACTGAAGATGAACAAAGTTATATGGATGTATCCATTTCAAAGGTTTTAATGCTCTGTATGTAAAGACCTACTCCTCTATGACGATGCAGTTAGGCTTTTACATGTTTTTTTTATGTAACAACTCAAAATTTTGTTGAAATTATCAACAATTATCAGCGAAAGTCCACAATGCCTGAGTAAGCATAAAAAGGAGATCCCTCATTTGTGTCTACCTATAGAAATCATTTGTATGCGCTTCTGCCAGCAAAAATATGACCAATACTCCTGAGAAATGGTCCTGCCTGAACATGTTCCTTTGATTTCATTGCCTTAGCAGAAGCCCTCCATATGGCCATGTGATTGCTGCTGCTGCTGCTGCTGCTGCACGTGATCCGGCTTTCCGGCACAAAGGCTCCGGGCTGGTACAGATGATTGTTAAACGTCAGGAGACTCAGAAAGGTAGAGTAGGCAAGAGGAGGAGGAGGAGGAAGCCAAGAAAAGAACCGTGTGGGAGTTGCACTGAAAAATTGATTTGGGCGAAAAAAAGTTGAAGCACTGAAGAAGCGACTGAAGGTGTAGGAAGAAAATCAATCAAGGATTGTGTTCGTAAGAGCAGTGGAGGAGGAAGAGAGAGCAAGAAGATGAAAATGGCTGGTAGCATCAAAAGCAGTATGGAAGGGAGAATGAAGAATGGTCTGGGGGATCTGGAGGAGCTGTTGGTAGCATCAAAAAGAGCTTTTTCAGTGTACACAGCTTACACGGAAATAGGATGGGTGAGGGGCTGGGGTATGGCCCGAGGGCCAAACAAGGTCTCTGTGGTCATCCCCTGTAATTTCCTGTGGAACATCGATCATGGGCTGTCACACGGCTGTCCCTGAGCAAGACCTATGGCCTCTGCAGGAGGAGGAGTCCTGACCCCTCTCTAGCAGATTTCAAGTGAGGATAAATCCATTGCACAGATGGGTAAACTGGTTTAATTAGTTGAGTACTCTCACTGTTAAAGTTGGATTGTTCCTCTTCAGGCTGAGGTTATTGAGCTTGAGCACTAGTCTTTGGGTTGCAAAATAACCTCATCTGCTCTCCTAAGTAAAACCCTACCCCAGAGAGCGTGGACAGGAGCTGAACATATTGCTACAGACATAATTTCTTTAATACTATTTAGAGAAAATTTAAACAGCAGAATTGAAGAGCATGTTCAACAAAGAAAGGGAGGAGGCAGGCTGAGGAAACTGGAGCAGCGAAGAGTAGCAGAAATGAAGGCATAGCAGAGAGTAACACTAGCTGAGCTTCTGTATCTCCTCACCAGGAAAATGATCTTTAAAATAAAATATTAAATATATGAAAGATAGAATGAATACAGGAGAATACTGGGAAATAAAGATAACAGCTCAAGGCCTAAAGATGAAGAAGGAAGATCAATAGCTACTGATCATAATTGCCTATTAGTCTGGGTTTTTGACAGTTCTTAAATTGTTAGCTTTATTAAAGAGAGTATGATGCTCAGTTTTACTGCTTTGAAGCAGCATTTCCTCTTCCCCTATACAAATGCTGCTTCAGAAAATAGCCCTATAGGCATAACCTCTTTAGGCTGGGATTATCATTGCTTAAACTCATTGGAAGCAAGATTAGTTAATTAATATGATGTTAATAAAAAATAAATGATAACAACTTCCCTGTAAAAGTGTGCTTACATTTAAACTAGTCAAATTATATAACTATTTCAGATAGCTTTTGGTGGATTTCAGATTTAACCATGTTTCCTGTTTTGAATTGCGATCAGTATCTGAGATTCACTTCCAAATTTGTAAGATGCACCTCTCTATAAATTGTCGCTAACTGAAATCACTGTTTCACTTCACAAATGTCAAAGAATAATCAGCAGAGTGTGAAAGTTATATTTCACGGCGTCTGCTCTAACGCTATCTCAGTCTGTGCTAGATCCTGGGGGAGGCTGTGCCGCAGCCTTTTTCTCATGGAAAGTTTGCCAACAGAAGTTGTGCTTATCTCACTGCTCATGGTATTCTGATGTGAAATGCCTCTCTGTGTCCATCCTGGGACAAGCTAGCGAGGGTGAGGAGAGTCCAAGCAGCCCTGGAAAGCGCACTCCTTCCTGATGAGACATGGCAGTTGAGGAAGTTGTGCTGCCTTGCCATCCCACCCAATGATTCAGTCTACAAATCCATTTCATTCCCTGGCCTTTTTTACTGTGAGTGCCAACAGGAGGGTTAATTACAGCAAACCAATAATATTTCTGCAATATCACTGATAGTCACCATGCTTAGGGAGAGGCTAAGGAACATAGCAACAGCAGCACGAACTACTAACACAGGTGTTTTGCAATAAGATGAATAACAACTATGGTATTTTTCATTTTATAGTACTCTAGTCATCTTATATTTAGACTGAGATCATGAGTTCATTCACAAGAGCCGAGCAGTAGTCATCAGGTGATGATGACTCTTGTCATCGTTTCGAACTTTCAAACGTTACAGATATATGCCAGAGGTGAAGAGCTATGTTATACTTGCGTGGCTTCTCGTGATGTCAGTGCAATTAACTGCTGAAACCACGCGGCGGTGAGGTAGAGAGCAGCGAGATTATCTTTCTGCTATAGGGAAGTAGTCAGATATACAGGAGGCTGTGGCCCTGCTGACCCAAAGCAGAGCTGTGTTTTTGGCTGTCTAGCTCTCTCAAGTCAGCTCTCCAGGGCAGCGACGCCTCAGCTGTGCTGAGCCCATGGCAGATGTCCTGTGGGATGAGATTAGGCTGCCCGCAGAGAGCAGCCCCGGGACCACCCCCAGGGCCACGCTTGCCAGCTGCATAGGTACCGAGCTCACCAATACAAACTCAGTTGAGGTTTGCTGCTTGGTTTTTGGAAACGAGTGACCCGGGTGCCTGGCTGTGCACCAAGTATGCTGTCAAGCATGCTCAGACAGGCTGCCTGCGGGGCCGTTTGCAACCTGTCAGCGTGGCGGTGCAGTCGGTAGCTGAACAGGGAAATCACCGTGCACATGGCTACTGTGCAGATGACTCCTCTTGATTAGTACAGACATAGTCATGCCAGGATCTCACGTGTCAAACTTTTTTTTTTTTCAGTTCCCAAGTAAGAAAGAGATGATGTCACCTTGCAAATAAGGGCTTACACCTACAGTCATTTCTTTACTTTCAAGGTTCCCATCTTCAGTACTGCTGCTGATAAAAGTGGTGTAGATCAGGCCTTAGTGTTTAATTAAAACATCAAATCATTGAAATACACATGCTTTTGCTAGTAAACTGTGTAGTTGTTCTTTTTATGCTCCTTAGCATCTTCACAAACATGGAGAGTATCACCAGCTCAGCAGCAGATAGCAACAGAACTGGTGGCGTGCTAAAACTCATCAGGAAAATATCCTTAGGCTATGCTGGTCTCCTGTACTGCTATTCTGAATAAATTTGTGGTTTGGTGTTTATACTCATCCATTTCAGCTAAACACAGCAATCGGCATTCCTTCTCATCCTCCTCCCTGTCCTGCCTCACTATATGGGATTGCTGTATGGCATCAGGCAGCCATGGCATTTGATCCCCGATAAAGTTGATTTGAGATTCCCTGAGAAAACATCTGTATGGAAATTTACTGTCTCTAGATTTTTATAATTTCATTTCCAGATAACTTCTGACACAATTAATGGTAAATGTTTCTTTAAATTTATGGCCATAAGTACTAGAATACCCACAAATATTTCTGAACATCAACTCTTCTCATTTGAGTTGAATGTTGGGCTTAGAGGATAAAAGGAGCTTCAAATCAACAAGAATCTCAGCAAGGTGCATTTGGCTTTTGGTTTTGGAGTATTTAATGTGCTAAATCTCAGCAAACTTTTTTTTGTTGATGGAACTCCCATAGTTTTGTTTTGGAAAACAAAACCACCCCATTTATGTAAGGACACATAACATCATTGCTTTGTGCTTCAGCAGGAAATGTTTAGTCAGGAGGAGTTTCACCTCCAGGAGCAGCGTCCTCTCAGAGGACAGTCCCGTCGACTGACTGAGACTTATTTGAAACCTAACAACTACATATTTTAACCTGCGGCATGTTTACACTTTTAATATCACGTAAGTGCATGATGTACTCACAGGAAAAGGCAAAGTCTATTTTAAACATCGAAGCTGACATCACACATTGTAATGGTGCTAAATTGCTTGAGGGGCACTTACATGGTAAACTGTGAAGTGTTTCTGCTTGAGAAAGAAGGCTGTTGGATTTGACATTTGCAAGCAAATCTTTGAAATGATTGTGTTATTGGGACAGAATAGTTAGGTAACTTTCCAGTCAAAGAAAAATGTTCTTATCTAAATCGTATTGCTGCATGTGCAAAAAAATAAAATCCAGATCCAACAAACATGCTGATTTAAATTCTGTATTTTTAAGCAACAGTATCTACCAATATGGCTTATGGGCTACATGAGCTGCATCAACAATTTGTGTTGCTACTGTGACTGTTTTGAGTACAATGATCAGCTGATTTCAATTTTAATACTGGCATCTCCGAGCGTTTGTCTTCATTTGGTATTCAAACTTAGATAAGAAAATGTAAGCAACTGTCTCAGAAACAGTATTAGTTTAAGAGCCTTTTAGCAGTAGCAATAGTGGCTTAAACAAAAGCTTCTTTTTGCATTCTCTCAATATTAATATGATAGCAAAAAGAGAGCCCATTGTGTTCTCATTATAAATGACATTTTGGTAACATTAAGATCTTGCGGTTTTAACACTACACATACCAAACAAAAAAGATTAAATCAAAACATCGGAAACATTCCATGAATGATATGTTTTGCATCTTATTTACTTGAAGGTCCTATGCAAGTAGCTGGACTGAATGATAGGAAAGCTCAAATAGCCATCTCAAAGGACAGCTGAAAATAACAGCACTGAAAATGAAGTGCAGCATTGAGTTACACAAGATTAAGCTGACTAATCTGCTGATTCAGTTTTGCCTTTGTTTTTTGGTTTTGTCATGCAAGATCAAGAGTCATGCAGACAAACACATAATGGCATTCCAGGCTCACAGTAACAACAACAAGCAACAGGCTGTTCCCCTGCAAGCTCTGCATCCTCCAAAGGGAAAAACAGCAACATGCTCACCAGCAGCCAGTGGCAGCAGGCTAAGGACAGGGAAGAATGCTCTTTTTTTCTGTTGTTGCAGGAGTGCTGAGTTTAGTATTTTTATTGCACAGAGGTTTTTTTTGTTAGAGATGCTGGTTTAAGAAACCTTACTGCAGTTCGTAGGAAGCATAATACTGCATGTGTCGGGAGAGATGAGATCCAAATAGATCCCTTAAAACATCTATAGAATATAAAACCCAGCAGTATATTCTTCTATAAAGACTGTGTTTTTTAGAGTCCAAAGATACCAAACTCTTATGAATGCTGATGGATAAGAAAACTGTCAGTTTTCTGGCAAATTTAACCCTTGCCTGCGGTGTAGATGGGAGCCTGATCATTCTTCCTGGAGACAGTCATGCAAGGACTGCCAACCCCATGGGAGCTGCTTTCCCAGCAGTACCCACCAGTGCCGTGTTAGTGAGGGTGAGGACCAGCACAGGGGAAAGCTGTGCGTGGTTATCCTTGCATTGCTGACCCTGAGCGAATCCTTGGGGGATTGGTGGGAAGGGCATGGCAGACACATTAGCATCAGAGCAGGCTGTGCCAGTGGGATTGCAAAGCACAAGACAAAGCCGGTATGTCATAGAGGGGTATTCTGTGATTGAAACAAGAGAAATAAGAGTCCTTCCAAAGCAGGAATCGTAGTAGCTGAATAATTTTTTTTTTAATATGAGAAATAGCAATTACTAAAATCAGAGAGTGATACTGCAGAAATGAGCATGTTGCAGAGCAGCTGGCGTAGCAGGCTCTCCAAAATAAAAAGAGAATGAAATAAAGCCACAACCCGCACTGCAAACATTTCAATATTTTCTCTTTCCCTCTGGAAATGATATGGCTGTGTCATTATCCAGGCTCAACTCTGGTTCTACCTAATCTGCTAAATGAATGCTGATGGCAGCATGCGTCTTGCCTGTAGTGAGACTGGAGGTTCAGGCCAAAATGAACCTGTGAAGAGGTTTGAGAACTAAATAAAGACTCTGTAGACCTGGGATCATGTCCCTGAGCTGCCACCCACAGATGTGACATGGCATTTGATCTCTGTGTGCATGGTTTCTCTATCTGTGGAATGCAGACAATTACATTTATTTGTCTATGTGAAAGCACAGTGGGCTTTTCCAGCTGAGTAGTGATGTATCAGAACTAAGTATTTTTATTATATGTTTTATTGTAAGAATTTCAAAAAATAGCTGAAGGGCTCTCAGGCCAAATGATTTCATCAGCATTTTATTGGATGGACAAAAAGGATTGGCAGGTAAATTAAAGGGTTGCTTTCTACAGTTGTTCATGATGTGAAAATATGAAGCAGAGAGGTGTGCTTTTGTGAGGGTTTTTTCCCCTCTGTATTATGAAATTATTAGCCTTGGAGCAGTATTTAGTGGAAGAAGAGGGACTGAGAGCCCACCATGCTAAACAGATAGAAAGAAGTCCTTTGTGACTTTACACAAGCTTTTCTAAGACACAGTTTGCAGATGTGCATGCGTATGAGCCTACTGAGTTGAAATTCAAAAGCTGGCTTATAGTGTTGCCTGAGCATACTTCATTTCTTAATTTCCTAAAGAGAGCATCTCATTAGAGAAATGCTGGAAATAAATCTGCAGATGTTGGATGTTGTAAAAAAGGCCCTTGCAACCACTGAACTTACTAGCACATCTGCATTTCCTTTACTTAAGACTCTATTTTCAAGGGTACATCACTTGGCCAGACTCTAGACTTGAACTTAGCACAGGAAATTTTCAATTCAGTAGCAATGTCTTTTGGGTTTTGGTGGTTTATTTTTGGGGGCGGGGAGAGGGGGCTGTGGAGTGGCTAGGGCTTCTTTTGCTTGGGTGTTTGTTTTTTTTATTAAGGGGATCAACATGTTTGACAATACCTAAGACCTAAAATAATTTGAAGTATATCTGCTTTAACGCTCAAATCTTGTCATCAAGCAAAAATTACTCGAATTTAAAATTAGTGTCTGAATATTTTATTAAAGTAGACATTTGAATATTGTGGTTGTGGGGTTCTGTTAAAAACCAAGACAGCAGACAACCATCTGTAAACTTTTGGAAACTGGTCTTGCTGAATGGATCTACTCTCCACTGGGTCAGTGTTCACATGGTGCTAAATGAAGTAACGAGGTTTGGAGTTTCAGTCTAGAAGTCCATCGTAGCAGCCCCTCTCTCTGACTGCTTATTTACTTCTACTTTTAACCACTGAAATTGAGCTTGCTGCTCAATTAACTTAGGAAAGTTAACAGGCTTTCTCTTTGCTATAGTAGAGGGAGGTTATCTGCTCATCTGTCCTGCCTTTAATGGTTTTTTCATGCATTGCTGATCCTAGCAAACTTGAAAGGGGGGGCAGGAAAGATGTCAAACTTCTTCAGTTCTTAGAAGCTTTGTGGGAAAATAAAAATGAGTAGAGGAAAAAGGTGTTTATTGCCCTCATGGGCAGAAAAGGTTCACCCTCATCTTGCTTGATAGTTTATCAAGAGAACCAGTGTAGGAGAAAGATCCTTTAAGTGTTCCAATCATGGAAAAAGTTTCACTGATGTTTTGTACCTCCTTAGGAGCTGCAGTCAAGACCCAAATCCATAGGAAGTCAGGTTTCATTAATTTTAGTGATCTCACCACTACTTATTTGCCTGTTGGTGGTTGTGTTCTATTTTAGTCCTCCAATAAAATCTAGGAGCAATAGGACATAAAAACTTAAGTCTTGATTCAAAATCAAATAGAAATATCCAGCTTAATAGCTTTGTACTTTTCAAAAGATAGTTGACTTGTGAGCTCTTGCTTATTTAAGGTGACATGGGCTTAAAAAGAAAAAATATGCATAGTCATGTGACAAAGCAAATACACCAAAGGAAGATTTATTCAGTTTTCAGAAGATCAGCAGCAGTGATTCACCCCTTTTGGAGCACAGTTTTGTCAACTGTTTCCCCCAGGGAAGAAGAAAAGATGAAAGCCCCACTCCACTGTGATGGCCATGCAGGGAGCAGTGACCTGTGCCAGGATAGCTCCATCCAGTGCACCAGGTACAAAGAAAACTTCAGCCTAAACCGCCAATGTTGTTGTTGTAGAGGGTTCAAGTCAGGCAATCCAAATGTAGCTCTTGGTGGTTTAATGAAACACAGTAAAAACTTTAAAACAAGAGCACTCACCATCCAGGGACTGGATAAACAAAAGTGTATTTAGACATCTGTGTGCTATTCAGCACTTTAGATCACGAGAAGAAGAGAGTCCCTCCCCTTTCAAGCCCCCGCACAAATCTTGCCATAGATTTTTCAGGCTGATCTCAGACATTTGTTGTTTTCAAAGTTAAAACAACATCAGTTACCAGATCTAGATGAGTTGACAAGAGTTACAAAAAGTGTCCTTTTTATACACTTCCCCCCCAATCCAACTTTGAAATCTATCAAAGCAAACCAAAATACATAATAAATGTTAGTGTTTGTTCCAGTACTTGCTCAGGCAGTCAATGTTTTGTAAGGATTTACTGATTTATTGGTTTTTTGATCCTTGGAAGGATCAATAGGTTAGACTTTCTCTGAAAAACACCCACTGTGGCAATGTCTAAAGTGGCATCAAGCACAGAAAAAAAGAAACCACTGGCATGTATTGCAGTTGATAAAAACAATTTCCTTTGGGATAATTTTGTCAAAGATTCTGGTCTGCTTTTTTACACTTTAAACCAGTCATTTATATTTGTATCTTTCTTCATTCTTACCGATTCCATAGTGAATCTCTTGAAGAAAAACTTGAAAGCCTGGAAGCTGAAGATCTCATGTCTCATCTGTCACGACCAGAAACCTACCTGGATGAGAAGAAAAGATCAAGTATGTAAAACTGACCAAAGCTATGGGTCTGATGAAAGCACTTATTCAAACAGTCAGTTTGAAACAATGTCTATTAATTCTTCAGCGACGACAATTTATCAGATGTTATTTCGTTGCTGCATTTGATATTGTGAATTTCATTGTTCTAAACAGATCCATTAGAAGTCCCCTGAAAATAACACCTTATTAAACATTGCTACATGAGAGCTTCATTTAGCTGACTGGGAAAACTCTTTTGTCTAACTAAATGTGGCAACTACTCACTCAGCTGCACAGAGTGCAGAGCTGGTAACGTCGCCTGTCCAAGTTGTCTGACACTTCAGAAGACCCTGGTTTTCAGTCTAACTATTCAGGCTGAAAATTTCCATGTCAGGTGGATGGGATGTTACTATATCTCTTTTCCCATCTGTTTCTGAGACTTTAGGATACTTTCAAGTGATTTTGTCAAGAGCCCTTTTGCTGTTAGGAGGGTTAGACAACCCATTAACCAGTAGTTTCAGANATAAAGAAACTGGGAGCAAAAAGTGGTCTGACAGGGAGGAATCCTGCATGTAGGAGTGAGGAGAAGGTCATACCAGGACATGGACAAGTGGTTTCACAGTTTTTCATCAGACTTTTAGCCCATGATATTGCATACTATTTACAGTTTAAGACTTGCGTTGCTGTGGGGGAAGGAAGGTGATAGAGATGCTGCAGAGCCTCTGGAGGAGGGGTGGTAGGACTGGGACATACCTTTCACTTTGAGACCGGCTGGGCTGATTTCCATGTAGGTCCAAAGGGACAAGGTGGAAAAGAGTGACCAGAGCTTGGGGCCAGATATTGACACTGGGAAGGAGAAGGCTACCCAGAAGCTGTTGCCTTTAAAGATGAAGTGGTAAAGCAAGGAGACTGGGACAAGCCACATGAGACAGAGAGATGTGGACCAGGTAGGCTGGAAGAATGGGAGATGTGACAAGGACCCATAATGATGAGATTGGGATTGAATAGAGGGGCCAAGACAGAAGGGGAGGAGGAGGGAGGCCACCTCCAGATCACACCCTTTGCTTAGCCAGTCTGCCCATTTCCATTTGAGCACACCACTTGTTACATAAGGAAAAGCACATCTCCTTCTCTATGAGTCTTTTTTTTTTCACCTCCTCTCTAAGTCTTGTTACTTCTGTTGACTTACTTCCCCAGAGACTGCTGTAGTTTGTTTACAGGTTTTGTCCTGTTTGTTTTGTGTTTCCAAATATGTCATGTGGGTCTGGAGGTTTGCCAACCCTTAATGTTAAAAATAACATAGAATAATCCCTAAGACATGTGAGATTCAATTAAAAATTGTGACATAGAAGGTTTTGGATGGGATGTTACTATATCTCTTTTCCCATCTGTTTCTGAGACTTTAGGATACTTTCAAGTGATTTTGTCAAGAGCCCTTTTGCTGTTAGGAGGGTTAGACAACCCATTAACCAGTAGTTTCAGAGTTTTACATGCTGGCTAGAAAGGATCTGAGGTTCCAACAGCTACACCACCTGCGTGACAGCACGGGAGAAGAAATGGTTACGGGCTCTGTCCATAAGGAAGAGGTGTGTCCTTTGATAGGAAGGCAAGGGTGTAAGAAGAGAAGTATCTGCATTAAACCAATAATGGTGTGCTTGAATATTACATTACATGCAGGAAAAGGGTGTTAGAAGAAGACCTGGGCACTGCACTGTTTTTTGTGGGCTGGAAAAGTCTCCAGCAGCAGACAACCAAGTATCTCAGTCTTACAAAACATCTCAGCCACTTGAAACCTTGGATCTGTCTCAACCCATGATGACATGTGCACTTGTTTTTTAACTTCACAGCACATCTGTTCCTTTTAATGATATGATCCATCTCCTTAGGCAAAACAATCACTGCCATGATTATAGGTTTATGCTGTTCAAATGAAAGCAGAAAGAAAAAAAAATATAATGGCTCAATGCTTTCTAAATTGAATGCTGACCTACGCTCACAAGCAACCATGATTTACATTAGATTATATTTTGAATTGATGGTAATTTATTTGTCCAAAAAAGTCACAGAATCTCCTTATGTCTGCTATAATAAGCTACTTAATATTATTTAATTATCTATTTGCTATAGGCAGTGTTTCCAGCATTTCAGTTAGATCTGAGTGGCTCAGGATGATTATATTCCCTTTCTAGGTTTCCTACTCATTTCTGGTCTTCTCAATACTACAGCAACCAGCAAATAAAATGAAATATGAAGGAAATCTGGAAAAATATTTATAAAGAAGTCAAGTTGGTTAAAGTTATCAGGACTGATTGGTAAGAAACAACACTGAGAAGGAAACATGTGTCTCTTCTAGAGAGAAGAAAGGTGGCACAGTGATGAATATGGTTGCACAAGTTATTAGGGCATCATTCAGATGGCAAATTCCTCAGGCCTTATGCCCATGTGAGTGTTTTGTCTGGCTAAAAAGTCTTTTGAGGCTAAATACAGCTTTTATGAAACTCTGGACCCAAGGACAGTAGTAGAATTTGGACTGTGTCAAGATGGCATCTTGACTCTGTTTCTCACCCTCTCGAAAAAAAAAAAAAGGAAAAACAATAAAAACAATGCTTCCCCGCTGTCTTTGGCAAAGTGAAGGTAACACTATCAGATTTATGTAAAGTCCTTAATATATGACAGTACGTGAATTGGAGAACAGATAGTGAACAATAAAAACCTGGGGAAATATTGATTGTTTTTTACCCAGGGACACTTACACCTGAAAAGAGAAAGACTAGTTGGGGCTTAAGTAAGAAAGCGGCATAACTGAGAACAGGGTGACATTAATGGCAGCTGGGTGATGGTTCAATACAATACAATAATTCAATAGCAAATTCTGTTAGTCTTCAGATGAGGAAAGCATTTGTTCTTGTACAATCATATTGAATTAATTGGTACAATCTAGGCACTTGACTAACCCTAGCTCTTAACTAAGAAGTATAATGAGTTGAATCCCTATATATTTAGGCTTTTAGAACTGGTTAAAGTGAATGGATTCTCAGGAATGGAATATAAAAATTGCCAATTATATTGGGTAGTAGTCAAGAAGAGAATCTTATACAAGGATTTTGCAGAGAAGAGGAAAAGAACAGGAAATATTTTTACACACTTTAATTACCTACATTCAGTATTGCTTAAACACTGTGTGCTTTCATGCGTAGTGCATAGTGACCTATTTGCGTTTTGTTTTGGAGGGTTTTTTTTTCTTTTCTTTCATAATAAAATACACAGCCTGAACAGCAATGATAAATATATATTTTGCATGTCTAATGAATATTTTAGGACAAATATTAACCAGCCAGTGTTCGTGTATGCTTGAACTGAAGTTAACCTAACTAGAAAAACTCAAACAAGCAAAAGTTAATATTGTTTCTACAGGCACTGATGTAACAATGATAGTAGTTGTGCACCACCATGCTGAAAATCAACTCCCATTATGTCCAAACAATAGCGTGAATCAGAGAATTCTGACCTTGATATACAAATGTGATCATGTAGTAATTATAGCTCTTGTGCTTTCTGTATAAACAGACTACTTCAGCTGGAAATGCTGTAGGGTACTGCTTCATTCTGCAATTTTCAGCTAATGACTGAACAGAAATCTTTTATACCCCAAGAAGTTTTAAAATAAAACAGATGATAGAAAAAATATCTTATTTCCTGGAAATGAAAAAAAATTAAGCTGGTTATTTGAACTACAGGGAATCAAGTCATTATCTATATTCTGTTGAAAAGCATATCTTACTAATTTAAAGACTGTCACATTCACATTTTGCAAAGGTTATTGAAGCTATTTTCGTGAGCAAAATGTTACTCGGTCCTCATAATAACTGACATGTTCTTGAACAACTGTGAGATTAAAGAAAATGTCTCATTTCGTGCCAAAATTGGCTGTAGGTTTGTTATGTTTGTGTCTATATTGGTATCATCCAAACAGGATGCAGCAGACATATGTTCTCTGGCCTTGCCTTAATCCATGATTTGGATAACACTATTAGGATGTGGTCTAACAAACTCCAGTGAAACAAATCCGAGGATATTTTTCTGTGGACATGTCACCTCAGGCTTGTCCTAAGCAATAGAAGCTCTGTACTGACTTCATACATTGGCTGTATGTGTTTTCAGTGCTTCCATAAGAACATACCGTCGAAATATTAGCACACTTATAGGCACAAGCTGAATCATGAAGGAAGTAATAATGGAAGAGTCACCACTGAATGGCATTAACCGAGACAGTATATGTATGTATTTGTTAAATAATCTGGTTTACCCTGGATGTCCATGTCATTATGAGAGGACCTGAACATGTTCTTAGGAGTTGCTGTAACTGACCTTTGGGAATCGAAGGGCAACATGCATTACATGCTCACTGCCTGGTCTGAGCACTCAAGGCAGGGAAAGGCATTATCAGCAAAAACCACAGAGGCTGGTGACCAGCAGAACTGGATTTCTCTTCACAGCATCTATGACTTGTCTTTCTATTTAATCTCACTCTGTGCACTGGTACCTACCTTACTGCATGGTCGGGTCACTGCATACTGACCACCTGCTCTGCTCAGGGTTTACAACTGCCTCATTCATTTTCTGCTCATTTTACCAGCGATAATTCTGTTTCCCTTACAAGTCGCTGGTTCCAATGGTCAATCCAGCAAAGAGCCAAGAAGTGACCCTGAACAGCTGACTGACATCCTCTTGATGATAAGTCCCTGTTTGTAATGGTTTCTGAGAAAGGTCAATTGCTCACTTTTTAATCTATTAAATAACTACAGTGATGACTTTAGATAACTCAAATTTCTCAATCAAAATACTCTTCAGTGCCAAAAGTTCTACCAAAGTTCATGTGTATTACATCAATATTGATTTTTTTCAGGAAAACTTAAAACCTTAAAAATATCAAGATAGATTTCTTGAAATGAAATATCTTTTCCTTAATTCCATCCTGATTGGCATGAATTGAATTACGTTTCTCTGATTCGTTATGAATAGTGCCAGGAATTAGCCATTCCAGTGTTTTACAATGGATTAATATCAGGTGCCTAGGGTTAGTAATCCTCAGGTCATTCCACTGAACTTTAAAATATATTAGCAATGTATGAGCTTTTTCCCATTCATCTTGAAATATCCGTATGCTTGAATATGTATGGAAAATCAACTTTAAAAATGCAGGTAGTTTCTTGGACAGTATTCTTAGAAATAACAACTCATTAAAAAACCATCTAGTTTTAGGAGATGGTGCTACTGTTCAAATGGAAATTAGTTCTCCACCTTCATCTGATCATATGATCGTCATATAGAATCATAGAATCATTAAGGTTGGAAAAGACCCCAAGGATCATCAAGCCCAACCGCCAACCCACACCACCTAACTCACTAAACCATGTCCTGAAGCACCACATCTACACGTTTCTTGAACATCTCCAGGGATGGTGACTCCACCACTTCCCTGGGCAGCCTGGTCCAATGCCTGATCACTCTTTAGTGAAGAAATTTTTTCTAATATCCAGCCTAAACCTCCCCTGGTGCAGCTTGAGGCTGTTTCTTCTTGTCCTGACACTTGTTACTTTAGAGAAGAGGCCAGCACCCACCTCACAGAAAATTATCATGACAGGATATTTGGGCTGTGCAAGTGCTGTAGAAGAGTTGCACCGGGCAGTTTAAATGTGGTTTAGGAATTCATGCTGCAAAACATGATAATTCTAAGATGCAACAGTTTTTTAATATATCACCACTGTATGATGTTGCGACACATTGCTATAGGTGGCCAGAGGGCTTAAGCAGTTTAGTAATTTTCTGCAGTCTCATTCAAAGGTGAATTTTCCTTATGGCTCAGATATATGACAAAGAGATTTGTGTAAGTATTTAGACTGAAGGACTCTGGAGACTTTGAAGCCTGTCTTGTTTTTTGTCTAGGAACTTCAGGATGATGGTATTGTGACTTAAATCTCCCTGAATCCACTTAAGAGTGACCTTTTTATTGCTTGCGACTACATCCATCGCCTGTTTCTTGGGCTCAGGGAGGAATTTTCATTTTGTGGAGGCAGAACCTAATCAGACTGTCTGCTGCCCACCTTCAGACATCTGGACATCTTTCACGTGTCAAGGACTTTTTTTGTATTTGATGACAAGGCTGCCATCCGCAGTCCAAGATTTTGGGTTATTTACAATCCATTTCTGAAGACTGTGAGGGTCTAATAACATGAGAGGGTTTTTCACCTTCTCTGTAAGGTTAGTCACTGCTTAATTATTTACTCAGTACATAGTCTGTAGCAAAATATCTTGTACACAGTATATGGGTAACAGATTAATCACATAATGCGACATCAAGTCCTTTTCTCACTGCCCCCATTTATTCTCAATAGCCATGGGTTGAATTCAATATCAGCTGTTTGCTGAATGTATTTTTAAGAAGGAGTCATTATAAAAATTAGAAACTAAACCTGATATAGCTGTGTTGAAGATCAGTTCTTCTCTGGATGAAAAGTCTGGTGCATCTGAACTTTCCATGTCCTTCCTACAGCAGCTTTTCTCTTCTGTGTTGGTAGCTCTAAAGCAAAGCAAGTGCCACATCTCCTACTTCTAGCCCTCATTGATTAGTCAGGCTCTAATAAGGTCTAGCATTGTCCTTGTGTCTGAACACCTCACAGACGTTAATTAATATATTTCATATATATTTGCAGGGTGGATTATATATCCTTCTGATCAAAGACTGGCTCTGTACTAGAGGCCCCAGACTGAAGATGAGCAGCTTGAGCTTCTGTGACAAACCAGATCCCAATGTGTTCATCTTCAGTCTGACGTCTCAAGGACAAAGCTGGTCTTTGATCACAGGGATGACTCCATGGTGCCTTCTGCCAACCGCTCCTGTTTCAGTACTGCTCTGTCCTTCAGCATGCTGTGTTTCTCATGCCTTCTACTTCTTCGTGTGCCAAGCAGTACCACTCTACTTAAGAGCCCTGTAAAAATGTCACATGTTTTGGCTGATGTAATACTGGTAGCCATCCTGTCCTTCAGCAGAGTGCAGAACTATCCAAGCATCTCTACAGAATATTCCAAAATACAAGGCACATAGAAACCTCAATACAAGAATACAAAGGTGTTCGTAAATATTCTCTTTTGTTCTGCCTTCATCTACACATCTAGTGAGCTGCGCTTAGATCCATGAGCATGCTCTTTGAAATTGTAGGTACTATCTGTACAGAAAAATTAGAATAACTCAAAGTAAGAGCCTTTAAAACTTGATCCAAACTCAGTCTCTGTAAGTGGAATTCTTTACATCCACTTTAGTGAACTCTGACACAACTTTTAGACTGTGAAAGTGGAATGTGTCTGACAAAGTCTCTTTGCCTGGACTGTTCACCCCGGGGTCCCTTTATTGTTACTGATGATACAGTCAATACAGACAAATGAAACTAGGTTGCAGCTCACCTCATCCTACAAAAGTAGGTGTTTAAAATAGAGATACCAAAGTAGATATCTACAAAGATCAGATGAATCACAGCCTAAAATGCATCGTTCATTCTTCTGCTGACTAAAAGAGAGAGAGTGGGGTCCCAAGTCCAGAGGTAGACACCTACTCCAAAGATGCTGTATGCCTTAAGTGCATTGTGGCAGGGCCTTCTAATTTAAAAAAGTTCTTATTCAAAGAAGTTGTGGATGCCCCATCCCTGGAGGTGTTCAAGGCCAGGCTGGATGAGGCTTTGAGCAACCTGGACTAGTGGGGGATGTCCCTGCCAGGGTAGGGGGGTTGGAACTAGTCGATCTCTAAGGGCCCTTCCAACGCAAACCATTCTATGATTCTATGTTTCTGTTTCTGCCTGAAATATATAGTGGGCAGATACAAGACTGTACCTCTAATTCTACATTCAGAGAGAGGTGCCAATGAAACTTGTAATGGAAATCCCCAGAAAAAGATACCTACTGGTGCACTAGCATGGATGCTGACATAATTTCCACAATCAATCTAATGGGAAATTGTAATGATTTTTAGATTTTCTTGGACAGAAGAAGTTACACAAATAAAATACAGTAAAAACATATGTTACAATGTAAGTTTTATATTTTGACCAAGAGAAGAATGATGCGGCTGAAAAATAACCCACCTTGTCCAGTGTCATTTGTTTCAGTTTAATTTGTATCAGTTTCCTGATCAAGCTGACATGATGGTACTTGGACTGCCTTTCTTGGTGTCAGCATGAATTTATACCAAGACAGAAGCAATCAAATCACACGTTTCAAAGAAGATGGGAAAGCATTGAGACTGACTGTCTCCAGGACCTGACAATAGTTGAAAATACTGAATAGCTCCCACATTACACTCTCCAAACATCTCCTATTATTTAGTAAATCACTTTACGAAGAAATTAATTTTATCAATGTATTAATTAGTTACACTGGCTAATGAGTTGTTAACATCTTTGCAAGTAACAGTGAGGTGACTATTTCGGATGCACTCAGATGTGGTTGGCTCAAGTTATAGAAACTGGAGATGTGCATGGGAATTGTGAGGTTTCTTCTGCTCTTCTGCAGCTGTAGAGCTCAGTGAATATTTGCCAAGTGCCAGTGTTAAAAAAAGAGAAGGAAAAAAAAAAAGAAAGAGAAAGACAACTATTTCAAGGGGCAATTATCTAAATGAGCTGGAAAAACCTGGGATGACTAAACCCCCAATCTCTGGAGAATTTGTTCTGAGCACTTTGATGAATGTTAAAATGGTATTGCGTTCTGGGTATTAATAACGTAGCCTTGTTCTTCTTCTGGCTTTAGACAGCTGTTGTGAAGTCCATTTTTTACAAAAGCCTAAGGAAGTTAATAAGGCAAAATCACTAAACCCAATGCCGCAGAGCTGCCGGGTGCCTGAAGGCCTGCAAGAAGGCAGGTGTGTGCATTACCTTCAGCATCATGCCCACAGAGGCGTGATTGAAAAACAGAAATGGGAAGCATCAGTCCTAGTCACTGGTTTAGAGTTTTAAGTTGGTTTCTTCAGTGAACAAAGCTAGAAGCACAAATGTGTTGCTGCTTGAGGTTAAAGTCACAAGTAAATCTGTCACTGAAACACAAAGCAAGTGTTAGTTTTAGGTGACTCAGTCCCTGGGGGAATTCAAAAGCCTGAGTGAGCTGCCCATATGTCTCTTTAGCTGACATATGGAAGGCTGAACACTTACAAGCTGGACACTAAAGAAGACACAGAAGGAGAAAGAACCACCTGAACCACCTAACAAGGAACACAGGATGTGCAGCTGGGCTTTGATTGCAGCCTTCCAGAATTCAGGGCTATCTGTCTCTGTGGCGGACCTGTGGTCATGAACCTGCCCCTGGAGGTGGGAACTAAAAGTCCGCCCTTCATATCTTCTAAAAATCTGATGCCCCCTGAGCAGGCAGTGATATTGTGTGTTGAGGAGGCTCCATGGGCAGTTCTCTCCTCTGCTTGAGCAGGACCAGGGTTTCCAGCCTCCTCTCCTGCGGGCCCCCGAGACCACTCTGAAAGGCCTAGAAATTGTCAGTAGTTACAAAACAATCAAGCTTATCTTCCTTTGTGAAAAACAAAAACAAAACCAAAGAGCATCGTGAATCTAACTCAGATTATTTTCCAGGGAACATCTGATCCAGTTTAATTCAGTAAACCCCATTCCAGTCATTAATCTCCAGCCAAATTTTGATTTTTATTTTATTGCACATTATGATTTACTGCACAGCTCTCTGTTCATTATTACTTAGAGAAGCAGTTGCTCAGATCCTCTTTCTCTTGATCTCCTGATCAGGAAAATACTGTGCAGATGTGAACAGAAGTAAGACTATTACTCCTCTGAGAGATTTCTTCTCCAATTAAAAATAGTGTCTGTGGGGGAAATTATGATTTTGCAAATAGCTTCTGCTTCTAAGGAAGACTACATTAACAGCACAAATGAGGCCAGGTTTCCTTACATCAGGTCTACTGTTTGCTGCAAAAACAGTACAGTAACTAACACAATTAATATTGCACAAATATCCTGGGAGGGCTTTAAAATGTTGAAATCCCACATGCGTATCCTTCAGTACTTAGAAGAACCTGATCTGCCCAGGGCATTGCAGAATGAACCTATTTCCTTTTTGGGAAACAAATAATCTTGTTTGTTTTTGACGTGCACAGGAAAGGACAAAGCAAAAACATATTTTCTTGTGATAACTGCTGTCAAAACTAGAAAGTGTTGCCAGTGTTCACGCAGATGCTGCACGGTCACTGTGGTCCTTCCTCCTCCCTTGCGTTGCATCTACAGGAACCAGAGCAAAGCCCAGTGCAGTTTGCATCTGGAGTAGGAGCTGCATCAGACTGTTCAGTTCTGGTGTTTGTGACCACCACTCATCTCCTGCTAAAGCTGGTGAACTGATGTACATTGCAGATGGCTTGAGGTGCTGTGGAGTGAAAGCACTAATTGGTCCTTCCCGGGGATCTGAGTTTCTTTCCTGTCTAAGTTCACATTCTGGAGGGAACCCAGTGTCTTTCTCCAAGATGCAAATTGACTTGTCTTCAACAGTTTGGCCCAGATGATGATTTCTATTTATAAAGGGCCTTGGATTGTAAAAACAAATGTTCCCCATCTCAGGACTAAGATACATTGTTTTGCACTGGGAAACTCAAGAGGAAGTGCTGAAAGCGGGCTGAAATAACTGACCTCACTTTTAAAAAGACATTTAAATAATTTATCCAGGACTTTGGTATGAGTGAAGGCTTTGAGTTTTAAGCAATCAGCTTTTGAAAACTACTGATTTAAGTTTTTATTTACAATGGTCAGCTTTAGCAAGCAGGATCCTCTCTGGGTATTGCTTGTCTAAGCAAAACATGGCTACTGTACTAGCAGCCAGCACTAGTATGCAAGCAATAACGATGTCAGGATATTATTATCCCCAGGAAACACTTTTCACATTAACGTGGTGGTTTAATGGCCTGTGATATTGCAAGAAGGTATTTCTTCCAAGGAGAGAGTATTTAAGTGCCGGGATAAATAACAACAGGTGTCTTTCACCTAACTGTTATTGCTTCTAAGGCCACGCTGGCACATGCAGGTTTGCAGGAACACCAAGAGGACCTGGGAGCACTGAAACCCCACACAGGAACCTGAAGGGCAAATGCCCATGGAAGCTTTTCCCCCAGATTGTGCTGGGCACAGTGCTGCACTCCTGTGGAAATTCTCTTTCTGTCTCACAATAGTTGTGGCTTTCCCCTTGGGGAGGAGGTAGTCAGAGGTTATAAACAGTGTTTTTTTTTTTCTTATAGCAATCTGCCTGTTATTGCAAAATGTGTAGGAGCACTTGAAACCTCTGTTCCTCTCTCTGTCTTGATTGAGGGGTTTCAAAGTCTTGGAGGGACACGTGCACAGACAGTGCAATTGCGTCAGCCTCATTAGTAGAGACCAGGCTACAAATATTTCAGACTTCTCAGTAACACGTTATTTAAATTCCACTTAAATGATCTAGTTTTTCATTATATAAGTTATTTTTTTCTCCCAGGATTTAAACGTGGCATGAATAAGATTCCCTTAAAAGATAAGTTGTCCATAATCCAGCATCATGAGAAGGTGTTGTCTAAGACTCCTTGTTTTCCTTTGGGTCAGGCTAAACCTGGTCTAACAGGTTGGGGTCATGTCCTGTCTTGTGCCTGATCTGCCTAATGGTGCAAATCAATTCTAACTCTCTTGCTGAAGTTGTAGTGATTGGAGGACTTGGCTGAGGACACTGCCAATATGACTCAGAGCACATGGGACTACTGCAGGTCCCAGCCTTGAGAAATTCCTAGTTAGGGCTTTCTGGCTGTTTGGGAAATGAAACACTCATAAAATCGGCAGAATTAGTCTTTGGAATGGTCCTTGAGGCAAGGAGGTTTCTGGCTGAAGATGAACCTTACAGCCAAGCTGTTCTTAATGCTTGAAGGCAATGGAAGGGATGAAACGCGGGAGTTTGTGATATACCATGTGCATACATATATATATACCACTCTATAGGGGGGCCTGTGTAATTACTTTTCTGAGCTCTAGGAGCTCTGGGAAGAAAAACATAAATCTCAACAGTTGCGTTATTTCTCTAATTCAGACCAGGTGCCAGGTAGGCTGTCATATGGCTCCAGCAAAATATGACTTACAATCACCTTTTCATCCTTGTTCCTGCTGCTACTGATGCTCTTTAAGTCTAATATTTTCAATGGTAAGGAAATTTGTTTCAACTGAGCCAAATCCCATTTGTCTGTCTAAGTGGTGAGAACAAATAGCAGCTGTAGATCATCTTGGGTCAGAAGTAGATTTTTAACCCCATCCTGGTCAACACATGAACATGATAGCTCCCTCTCAACCACAACTTCATAAACAAAGCAAGTAAAAAGGATAAAATTTAAATGACCAATGAGATCTGAGATTCTGGCTAAGATCCTATCATTGATTAAATCTGGAGTCAGATTGTGACATTAATCTAGGACAAGTGTAAGATCAGAATTATACCTTACTGGTTGATAATAATTTAAAAGCTCTACATTTAATGTAGAATTATGGTACCCATTAGTTTTAATAAAATATTGTCAGAAATTATTCAACCAAGATAGAGATCCTCTATGTTCATGAATATAGATAACTATTGAATTGTTGAAATTTCTGATCCTGACAAGCTTTGCTAAGTACTCAGCTACTAATTATGAACAGGAATAAAAGGACACCTGCTGAAATAATTATTAAAGGATATGCAACTACAACCTGCCTCTGATCAGATGGATGGAGCCAGTATCCTTCATCAGCAGAGAATGCAGTCTTACACATTTTATGACAAATATACCTTTAGGTAAATGACTACATCAGCACGCATATTAATTTGGGTGGCTACTGAACTGCTTGGATTTGGATGAAGAAGGAAAGTAGCAATATAGTTCCACACTAAATCACATAAAATAAATGTATGAGTTCCATGGTGCTGGCATATATCTTATTTACACACAAATAAATCTGGAATATTTCCATAAAATTCAATTTGTAGCACTACTATAAATCAGGTAGGAGACTAGGATTGGACCCTCACAGTCAGTAATGATTTAATGGCTGTAAATTCAAGACAAAATTTCTTCCATGAATTTGTCTAATTGCATGTTGTACTGATATAAGCTTTGTTTTTAGATGGGTGCTAAAAATCTCTATTAGTTTAATTAGGGGGGAAAAAATACAAATCCGTGTTGCAAATATCTGCAGGACAAGTACATCTTAAGTATGAACCCTGACTCAGAAAGTCCTCCAGCTGAGATCCTGGAAAGCTGGGACCATAATCTGAGAAAATACCGCTACATGTGCCCCTGTTCAGCTCTTACTTCCTACACATTGTCAGCCACTACTGGAGACAGGAACCTGATGTGTTGGCTCAGATGATTTCACGTCACTGTATGGAATCATAGTACTATGCTTAGGGATTGGTGTTATGCTGGATCTAGACACCATAAGGCTTGTCCTAGTGCCTGAAATGTCCTGCTGTCTCTCTGTCTGGCAGTTCAGGCCAGAACAAAATTGCTTCCTATGCATTTGGCCAGCCGCTCCGAAAAGGGCATGCAGCTGTGTCAGCCTTGGCAGGAGACATCTCCCTCTTCTTGCCCAGTAGTTTTGAGGAGCATCAACTGTGTGCCCTGTATTTCCCACTTACATGCTCCTTTCTGGCTGCACAGGGATGAACAAGAAGGAAGGGGAAGCCAGCCACGCTTCTGCTGCTGCTGATCCGGGCAGTGCCGTGCAGTGACTTGCCGGTGGTCATATCATAACTCAGTGCCAGAAGGTGGCAATCCCAGGGCTGTGGTTCAACCACTAAGTAGAAGCTGATTTATTTTCTCCTGAGACTGGAGAATAGATGTAGAGAAATTAATGTGGTTGCAGATCCTCCCAGGACTCTGGGGCAGAGCTCAGTTTCTAACTGCAACCTCACCCCATCCCTGTGCCACAAGACCACAGCTCTGGCCACTGTAACTGAGAGAAAAGACTTGGCAAGACCTTATTTGCCCTTTCTGCAAAGCGGATTGAATTTTCAGCCATAAGGCCACACTCCAAAAGCCATTTGCTTTCCTAGATCAGGGGCCATTCTGTAATCACTGTATTGGTGACTGTACCAATGTGGTATTTTTACCTGATGAATTACAAATGAGGCTTGCAGCTGGGCAAAGATTAATTGTACCATTTTATTTGTGCAATAAACACTTAGGGGCATGTCTGTTTGCAGCCAAGGAGAGGCTCACCTAATCACAAACTGAGGATGCACTGGAAATGGGTGGAAGCCATGACCTTTGGGAGTTCCCCTTGCAGAATGTCTCAGAGGCATGTCCTCCCTTGGGAAATGTTGCAATCTTCAGTTTTATTGGTTTCTTTAAAGTCCAAATTCTTTAAAACTGGATGTTACCATAGCCTTTCGTCCCTGAACCAACAAATTTCGGTTTTGAGGGATGGAAGGGCTCAATTGGGGCATTTTACCAAGCAGGGTTGCTCCTTGCTGTCCTCCCTGGAGCCTGGCTCTTCGGTCCCACACCACGTGCCTTTCACCTCTTCTCCCGGGGATCGCCCAACGTTCTCAGGCATGCTTGGCTTCTCAGCAAAACTTCTCTAGTTTGTTTATTATTTTTCCTCTGGCTTTATTTATGAAAACTGCATGCCACAACGCCCTCCACCCCTTTTCTCTCCGTTTTGTTTCCTGATGGGTGTTTCTCCCTGACACACCAAATAAAGACATGAAACAGGAGGTGGGGAACATCTGTCCCTGCCTTCAGAGTATTGACAAGAAGAGGAGCTCACGGAGATGAAATCAGTTTTTTTTTTCCCTCTGCGGGATCTTGCTGTGGGATGTTGAGGGCTTCCTGCCTCAGCTGCCGGAGCTGCCAGCAGCCCCCGGCCGGGGCTCTGCTCTCCCTAACGCAATTACAGTCTGCAGACATTTAAAGGCAGTTTCTTTTGAGTTAGCCACATGCTTCAAATTGTTATGTGGTTAACCACTGAGAACAAACCCCCACACAAATACCTACGGATCAACTTGCTCGAGCCAGGGTGGTAGCGGTGGGGGCGGAAGGGGAGGGGGGAGGCTTCCTCATTTTGCTTTTGATGAGAAGAAAAGAAAGTTTTCTTTCTGCTTTTCCAAACTGCTAGCAGCCACTGGATCGTGGTGTGCATTGGTTGTTGTCATTAGCACATTTGTTCGCGTTTACTGCTGATGAAAGGAGACTTGTTCAACAGCCATGGCCATGTATGCCATGGGCCAAGTCATTTGCTGGTGTAAATCAGCTCATCTGGTGAATGGGAACTGAAAATACGACCTCGTCTCTGTGCGTGCCGTGCAAACGCCAAGCTGGGGAAAGACTTCTGCACTTTGACATTGCCCTATCCCATGTCCCTTAACTCTTATAAAAGCCGAATACTTTTCTGCTGACTCACAGTGGCAGATGGATTTTGTTAACTCCAGACGAGATAAAGGAGGATACACGAAAATCATTGTTGCTTCTCGGGGGGGCTGAACCTGGCTTTGGGGTATGTGGGGGACCGAGAGAGGAGTGTCGTATTATGCCCTGTTCATCATGGATGGAGTTGGCTTGTGGGTACAACGTGGGAGGAGAGCAAGTGATACGTGGTCCAGGCTGAGCCCTGCTGCTAATCAGTGTCTGTACTGTCGTTAGCTTCCCTCATGCCCTGTCTCTGAAGCACTGAAGCTCCCCAGATTCTGGGAGAGAGACTGAGAGCCAACAGCAATGAAAAGCCAAACACCCCAAAGCAAGCACAGAGCTCAAAAACCCTCAGTAAGTTCATTGTCTCTACTTAAATCTTCTTAAATTACAGAGCTTTTTTATGAAGTAAATTGACTTCCCTTTGCTTGCATTTCGTTGTGTTTTTGAGGACTACGAAGCCGCTGTGGAGCAAGTTGTCTTACAAACCCAATCCTACATGAGAACAGTTTCCAAATATGATTGACATAGGTGTTCTTGTAGTGGACCAAAGTGGAAACACAATTATTTCACCATGGGCCAACTTTAATATCCATCTTAAGTTTATTTACATTTATATAATGGTGAATTAAAGACTCTACAAGGTGGCTAGAAGAGCGTTGCAATCCAAATGTGATCTGCTTTGCTCAGGTACGAAACAACAGGATGTTCTTTGCTTTTTGCAGAAAACACTGTGAAAATAAGGGGTTAAAAGCTTTGGATGGTGGAGAACAGTTTCAGTGAAAGTGGTTTAGTTTCTCTGGTCCATTTATCAGCTGAGAAGAGAAACATCACTGTGCAGATGAAGTTAGCTCTGCAGGACTCTATGCCTGTCAAAACTGTTTATCCAGACTTGCCAACAACAGCAAGAAAGGCAGGAGGACTGGCAGTTGTGATGGTGAATGAGTTGGACACACAGAGTGAGGGCACATGAGACAAACCTCCTCACTGATGCAGAAGAGGAAAAAGAGGGAGGGAAAGAACATTAAAGAACGAAGTGTCTAATCTTAAGAGAGTTTAATGGTGCAGTTGGTTACCAGAAAAAATGACCTTTTGCAGAATTTCTTCATGGGCAACTGAGTAGATAGGTCTTAGCGGCCAGTTAGTCCTCATGCTGCTGGAGGTACATTTTGAAGGTAAATGCCAGCGGAAACAGCTACTGTGGATTACTGGCACATTAACATTATTGGCCATGGGTAGCTGAGTTGGGAATATCGCAGTTAGATAATCCAAAACTAATATGACAGTCACTTATTAAGAAACTATTTAGTGCTTGGTATAGTTATATGAAGAGGTATAAAAAATTTCCACAGTTTAGATTAAACAGAACCTTAAACCTATGTGAGGGATATCAGGAGAAAAAAAAAAAAAGGAGGGAAGAGAATTCAGGTTTATAAAAAGAAACACGTACACAATGAGCTGAAGGTTGTGCTTCTGCACTTCCTGGTCTGGGTGTGAGCAGAAGAGGAAATACCAAAATACCACCAGAAAAACTATTCCCACAGCATTTCCAACCTGGCTGAGACCAGAAATTTCTGACAGTCCTGTAAAAACGGGGAAAAAAACCCCACAGCACCCCCAGCCTCCTGCTCATTGGAAAGCCAATGAAATTTCCAAAACTAGGAGATTTGGGTAGACCTAGACAAGTCTTCGTATTTCCCCCAAGTCCTCATCTGTACTCTTTATTTTCTGTGGTTCGCTGATCCTAGGTGACATTTTGACTCTTCTGCCAGCTTTGAGAAGAGTACATTTCTGCCATAGCCAGTTTAATTGTATCTGCGACCACAGACCACCAAATTGCACGTTAACAACAAGGCAGGGCACCATGGGCCAGTCTAGCTCAAGTGAGGGGTTCATTATCCCCACTTTCATTTTTTGGGGTCAATCCCCTTAGAATAAGAGTACAAACCTACATACACAGCAAGAACCAACCTTTCAATGCATAAAACACCACCAGTTTCAGTGTTGCCCCATGTTAATAATTAAAACTGAATTCCTGAAGGCTTGCAGCCAGAAAAGACATGAGTTAGGTCTGTCTGGTCTCACACAAACCTTCCACTGATACCAAAGAAAACGTTGAAGAAGAGCAGCAGGATCACATTCAAAGTTTCGTGCGGAAAACTCGCACACCAGGCAATTAGTTTAAATCTTCAGATTTGGAAGCTCTGCAAAGAATAATGGCTCTTTCCCTTTATTGGTATAAAAAAGGAAAGTATTCTCTCCTGCTAAAGCCCAAGAATTTAAATGTTAAAGTCTCTTGATTGACGTGCAGTATTATATACTGGGATTCAGGACATTTTCAATAGTCTAATGAAAATCAGGGCTAAAGTACAATTACTATAGAAAGCTGTTTTCCCTATAGATGTTTCCTAACATCTAAACAATTTCTGAATCAAGATTTTTTTCCCTAAAATTAGAGAATCAAATCCCTGGAGCAGCTCCAAAGAGCAGCTCAGGAATGTTCAGCGCAACCACAGCCTCCAGCTATGGGATAGAACAGAAGTTGCAACAATGATGATGCTTTATCTTCCCCAGTTTACTCCAACAACACTTCCATGGGTGCCAGCAATGAAATATGTTCCAAAGAGGTCTGAAAATAAGACTTTTTATTTTCAAATGCTGAGTCACTGATTTTGAGACTGGTCAATTCATTGTATTTGTGACTGCAGTTTAACTAAAAACACCTAAGGCTAATAATGCCATCATGGACTCTCACACCTTCTAACGAAGCTAAAACCTTAGCTAAGCCTCATGTCTGAATGCAACTCTCCAGTTCATTCAGAGCAGCACAGCGCTCAGCATTTTCCCTCCCACAAGAGAAAGCCCCTTTCTGGCCTCCCAGAACATTGCTGCATAAAGTACGTTTTCACTCCTACTGCAAACTTATTTCAGAGACAATAGGAGAAATTGTTGGCACATGAATTCTTCTTGAAACTTAAATCTAGATCAACAATAAAACACAAAAAGCCAAGGAAGCATGCAAAGACACTCAGAAAACTCTTATTTTTCTTTTAAGATTAATTTTTGCTGAGATTGAGACGTTGCAATTTACTCAATGTGGGCCCCATTCTGCAAGTCTTTTCTTACATGAAATCTTTGTAAAGTCACTGAGGTTGTTTATGTGAGTAAAACTTACTTATATGAGTAAAGACTTGCAGAATCTGGCCTTTTACGTTTTGCTACAGTAAAGTTTACCTAGACATTATCCAGGCTGTAGAGCCGCGTGTATTTTTAGGAATTAAAAATCGACTTCAGTTGTTTTTTTTGGACAAAGTTCTAACTTCAGCTTCATCCATCTGCTTTTTGCAGTTTGCTCAGCAGCCACATTGAATGGACGCGCTCAGCCTTTGTCCCTGTCTCAGTTGCTTGTTACCAACCACGCTCAGCCCCAACGCTCTGCAACTCACCAGGATGTGGGCAGTCTGAATTCCCATTCCAGATTTGGTCCTCAAACCTAGGGCCATTATTCCATCTCAGACTAAAGCATATTCTCCCATAAGCAGCTGAAAAAAGGCATGTTTCTTCAGGTTTTCTTGCAACAAAAAGATGAAATAAAGTGAAATAAAATAATAATAATAAAAAAGGAAATCCAAGGTACGGCGATCCCCAGAGTTCTGGAGTCTAATAGTGTTGATCTGCATCCATAAATGTGCTGACCGGTGAGGAGACACAGGCACTACAACTGGAAGGAGAGCAGGAAGGAAAACCTACCATGTGAGCAAAGTAAAAAAAAAAAAAAAAAAAAAANAAAGAAAGGGGAAAAAAAAAAAAAAGAGAAAAAAAGGTCTGCTCAGTGGACAGCACTTGGGCTGATAGCAGGGATTTCAGGAAATCCAAACACTCAGACAGGAAATCTGAACACTGGATAAACATGCCATAATCTCCACAGATACCGTTAACGTGCTGCGTCTCCCGTTAACCCTTAGCCTGCTCATGGCTGAGGCTGAAATCAGATCTGCAACGCCTGGAAACACAAGCTGCCCGGGGGGGCTCCAAAGTCTGAGTGCTCAAAAGTCTGAGCAGCAGCAGCCCTGCGTTCAACCCTGCCCTCTCCTTCCCTGGCTGCTCTGGTGAGGATATTTTCCTCCCTTGATTTCTACCTAGTGATGCTTTAGTTAAAACTCTCCAAGAAGGAGATGATATTGCATCTTAAGCCCTGTAGCAGTAGGGGAGACCTGCCTAAAAGCCTGTGTGCAGCCAGCCATGACTACCTGCTAGTCCTGAATTAGTTTTACCTGTTTTTTCACCTCTCTTTTGCTGTAACACAAGATTTATATGGCTGCCTGCGGGATACTTGCAGGGTACCGGTGATGATCTACTCCAGAGCTGGTGCAACAGGGTTGGGGAGGCAGCTTAGAAATTAGAGTGAGAGCGTTCTTAAAGGAGCAGGGGGGGTGGAAAACTCCCCTTATGCCATTTTGTCAAGAAATCGAGGATCAGACTCTGCAGTCCTTAGGAAAAGTGAGTTGAAGACTGGTTGCTTGTTTCTGGACTAGAGACTTTGCTCTTTGTGGTTCACTCCCCAACATGAACAATATCACTTTTTTTCTTTGAGGCTTCTTAATTTGTTTCTTTTATATCTACCTTGGTTAAACTATTAATGTAAAACTCTTAGCTAGCTACAGCAGTAAGAAGAAGCAATAATATTTCATAGAGCTGACGCCTCGCTCCCACAGGTGTAATTAACAGTGATATTTATGTAAGAGTTGTCCAATTGAAATCCACAACACTATGAGCGTATACACACACACGAACATGCACAGCCCCTGTGTGTTTGCAGGATGGGGACTTCACTGTGTTTCCTGTAGGACAACTGCAGGCTTCACTGCTTTTCAGAGGTCACTGACTCCTAAGGCAAAGGCCTGCTTCCAAAAATTCCTCTTCATTCTTAAAATTGACTTTTTGGGACAGTCCTGCCTATATAACATGTTGGAAAGAAAATGCTGCATCTTCAGATTTTCTGGTTCTCCTAGGACTTCATAACGATAAAAATATGATAAAAATGAATACCTTGAATTTCACTTTGCCATTAATTGGACACAGAGGTAATATCCACTGACTGGTGCCTTTGCTTAAGGCATTGGCAATTAACTCATCTGAAATAGCCTTAATGTAAGTCCCACATGCAATATTAACCTATATCATTATATTAGAGTACCCACCAGGAACAAAATAACAGCACTATATGAAAACGCTTCCTTCAGCACCTTCTGATACTTCCAGTGTGTTTCTGCTGATTATTTCAAAGACAGAAGTTCTGGCAAACCAGCATTGGTTACAGCATTCCCTGGAAGTGTCCAGGCTTGGAAATCATGCCTGGTCAACCAAGAAAGGTTGTGTTGGCCAGTGACGACATGGGGAGCGTGACAGCAGAGCTGGGGTGGAAAATGGGGCTTTTGGGGCATCCCTGCCTCGGGAAATCTCTGGTCTCCATCCCAGTTCTGAGTCAGGAAGCATCTTTCAAGTTGGGTCCTCATGTTCCCAGTCATTTTCCTACTACTTTTTAGGATGTATGAGGCCGGGTGATGGAGGCCGGTCTCTAGGAGAGTGGCTGGGGGACTGGCGGCAGCATCTGTGCAAAGAGCTGGTAGAACAAAGGCTTGGCTTCAGAGGCATGAAGTCATTCCCACTGCCTAGCACGTGCTACGTGAAGCAAGTACCAAATGGTTGATTGATGATGTCAGGAGGTAACTGGTGGAAAAACAGGGAAAAATTAAAACATGTTAGAGTTGGACTTTTTTTTCTTCCTCTTGTTCCATGTGCTTTGCCAGTGAGCTATTTCAGTTATTCACTTTTTTCCTTAGAAGTTCTTCTGTTGTCATGTTTTTTTTTTTTCACCTTCTCTTTTCTCGTATTTTCCCTCTAGTGCAACTCTTTCCAGTAGCAAAAGGAAAGCAAAAATAGAGGAAAAAAAATAAAGCACAGTATAACTGGAAAAAGAAGATATACATAAACCTTCAAAATATGCTTTCTGAAAAAATGCCTTTTAAGATTGAGAGACTTTTCATTTGAAAACATTCAAGCGGCTCTAGAAAAAAAAGGAGCTGGGGAAGTGGGATATAATTTATTACCACTAACATCTGCTGTAAATCAGTTGGAGGTAGGCAAACATTCCCTGCCAGGGCACAGTTAGGTCAAGGTGAGGGGGGATAAAGCAATAATTAAGAAGACCAGCATCCTCCAGCTAGCTTCAGTATGCTGTTAGCAGAAGAGCAAGTTATTGCTGCAAAACTGCTTTTTGTCTAGAAAAATTTCAAAAGGGGAAAAAAAATCTTTGGTATGTTTAATGGAAAACTATCAGTTTATAAAACAGCTCCAGCAATTTCCCTACAGAACTACAAAAACTATTATACTTTTCTGTTTTTCTAGTTTAAAAAAAAAAAGGTTGACAAAAGGTTGTGCTTATTGTGAAAAGTTTCATTTGAGGAGAAATTTCTGTTGAAAAGCTCTAAAGAAAGATGTTATTGTCAGCCTTGGTAGAAGAGAGGACAGGGACAGCACTGTAGGTAGAATAACAATGCTGACAAAAATAAACTATACGGAAACATTCAGCAGAAGCAGGATAGACGAAAAGCTTCAAACTCAGGCTAGCAGACTTATCAAAGCTAAAAAGTGGATAAAGATTCCTGTAAGGGCACAGCAGCTGCAAAAAATCCACCATCACCTGAGAAAAAAAGCCAGTGGCTTTACTCAATACAGATGTGAAGATGCTTTTACACTGGAAAAAAACCCCTCCACCACATTCACCCTTGACGTACTTGTAGCAGCCAAGCTTTCTGTTCTCTTGCTCTATATCCCCAGGATGGAACTTTCTGTAGTCCTAGAGCTGATAACAAAATTCTCACTTCTGCTACAAAAGAACTCTATAGCTACTGAATTAAGACAAATCAGTTCATTAAAGATTAAAAGGGCTTAGCTATGTATGCAAAAGATAAAGCACATGAAATTAGAATTGAGATTGTGAACAAAATGCTCATGAAAGAGTTATCATTAACCTATGAGGCCCCAAGCTCTGGTATTTTTCATGTTTCAATGACAAAACTTATCATTATAAATAATCAGGATTTTTCTTTCCAGTATAGATTTCAAATGAAGATCAGCTCTTTAATTTTCACCGTCCTACTTATTGGATTTGAAGACTTTGACACAATAATTAAAACATTTGGAGAAAGAAATCGCAGGTCCCAGTTTTGTCATTCTTCACTCTTCAGTCACCCTGAGGCTTTACACCCTTAATATATTCATGTGAAACTAATTTACTTTCCCTTTAGAGCGTGGCCAGCCCTGTGTGCTCAGCAGTCCCAGACCTCTCAGTAGCTACCAGAAACTGGATGCCAGAGAAATACTGCAACACGCTTAAACAAAGTTCCCCATTCACACTGTGACTCTGTCTGGATTTACAGCAACATATGCAAAAACTTAGCAAACGTTAGATAAAATGAGTAGAAAACACTAACCAAAAGGATTTCATAAACAGTGACACAACTTACCATAAGCTATAAACACTATTTTTTCTCACAAAACCTCAGTAATTAACTGGTTTAGAGACTTCTTGCTGCGCTACAAAACGTATCTCTTTGTGCACTGGCTTTCAATTTTAACATGTTTGCTTGGAGATCCCTGCCAATTTTATTACTAGTCTGCTCCTTCCTAAACGAGCCGCTGAGGAGGTTTACTTTTGAGATCAGCATCCCTGCTGGCAATGTAGGAAAAGCACCAAGCCCCCTTCTCCCAGCAGCAAACCACGTGCTCTTACATTTCTTACAAGGAACGTTGCCACTTTCCCCACTGTTCATTCAGTGAAATACAGCAGAAGCTGTGTTCTAACAGGTTTAACGACATGTTTGTACATTTATTAAGCAAATAGCACCTCTTGACGTTACGAAAAGGTCCAGGCATCAGAAACTGCCTTGACAAGAAGCACTTGACCCTTGGTGGTAACTACAGGCTGTACCAACGCATGTTTAATTTTCAACTGGTTTTATAGTCCTTTTTTTTTTTAATAGGAAAAAAAAGCCAACAAAACATTCATTTTTTGCTTCACCTTTTCATTCATCCTTCCTTGTTGCAACGGCAAAAAAAGGGAAACTTTTTCGTAGCCTTCTTTTTCTCCCCTAATTTTGTTTTACTGCAGTGGCATGTGAAAAGAGGAAAACGAAGACTTGTTCAAACAATTCAAAAAAATTTCTCAGACTATGCTGTATAGAAACAATCAGTAAAGGGCAATCAGGAAAACGGCTGTCACATAAAGACATCCCCATGGTGTGAGTGTAGCTGCTGGCTCCATTGTTTGCCAGAGATATGTGGAAACTCCAGATAATGTTCGGAGACAACTAGAAGTTGAATTATACACCACAAACACTAGTAGTAAGGAAATGCTGCTGTGTAGGGAAAAGGCTGAAAGTTGAATTTCTGAGTTTCTCTCTGCATCATTCTCTACAGGTTTTCAGGCTGTCAGCTGTGCTGAAAGGGCTGGGTTAGGAGGACACCTTGGACGTGCTGTGAGTGTCACACTAGGCTTGTTCTTCCTTTGACACCAAAGCCTTCCTCAGTTTCTTCTCTAAAAATGTGTGAAAAAGATGCTTCCTCAGTGTGTTGTTATTGTTTTAAATACTATTTAAATATTATTAAATGTTATTTAAATAACAAGTACAATACATGAATTCCAGACAGTAATAAACACTATGACAAATGCCCAGATGATCACCAGATTGCTTCATGGGATTTTTTTAAAAAAGAAATGTAATCTTTTAATGATCTGACTCTTTGGAAGTCATATGAGAAATAATTTTAAGCATTTTTTACAAATGAACACTAGACACATACATACATAGTGCTGAGATTCTTGTCAATCCCTTGTCACCAGGAGTTGAACATTTAAAAGTATGGGTGGGTGCCATGAGACTTGTCATAGACATGTGAGAATCAACACTGCTATAAATGTTACAAGCTTCATATGCTATAAGCACTGTGTATTTGTATACAGCATAGAATGTACACGAGAGCTATTAGCCTCAGGAGCTTTAGTAGATCTAGAGAACAAAAGGTCATGGAAGAAAAAAAAAGATATTTCTAATTCCAGATACAGCTTTTAGAAACAGGTGATGACTGTCATAGCAACATGTCTACAACAAGGAAGATAAACTCAAAACCAAATCTTTCCTTATGACTGTACTCTGTTAGATCTTCAGATTTTTATGTCTATACATACATGTGTGTGGTCAAAATCCAAACCCTCAAATGCTGATGAGGAAACAGGTTTGAGAAACAAAGCAGAAAGGTAAAATACAAGCCTGGCCTGGTATGGACCTGAAGTATGTAGATGAGAGTGAGAGGGCCCAGCAGAAGGTTGGGACAGCTGCAGAAAAATGGAACTTTTGCAGGGAGAAGACAGAATGGTGGGGAGCAGGTGGTGGGGTTGCCTCCATTAGATCCAATGAGTCATAAAGTGCCATATTCTGTGCTCAGAAGGACTACAGCTCCTGCCCTCCACTACCAAGGAACCTGGGACCATCACCTGTGAGGTCTGATGGCTCACAGGGATTAGAGGAGAGTCTCTTTATTGCCACAGAAGGACTGCAGCACTTCTCTGGAGGAGGAATGAGCTCTGCAGATGTCTTGTTTCCATATTTCTCCCCATCAAATTGGTGTTCTGGGTGGTTATGCTCTAGTTATAAGCTTCTCCTTGGGAGAAGCTTCTTCAGCTCTTCTGCAGGAGGTGGTGGCCGCCTTCATCCCACCCTCACTTGCTGTGAGTCCCTCTGTGAGTGCCTAGTGGCTGAAGTGCTCATCCTGGCTCAGTTAGGATATCTCACTTGCATTCTGGCGCGTTGTCATTGGAGGTTTCAAACGCTGCAGCATTATGCTGACCACACATCTGTTTTAGGGCTACACAGCACATTTGTGAAGGAGGGTCATGCGACACCAAGCATGAATTAATCATCTTTCTAAGTGACTCTTCCTGGGTTAAACATCTTGCTTTCCTGCCTTTTAGTTGTGGCACACACTGCCTCACCAGCTTTGTGCTTCAGAAGGCGGTACCTGTATCTCCTGGTGCTCAGGGCAACCATGCAGTAGTATTAATATGGTGCTTCTCATACAAATGAGGGATTGTGACTTTACTCACGTGGAGGTCAGATGAATAATCTGCTGTTCAGTCTTTGGTTACTCAGTGACTAAAGGCCAGGGGTTTGTAACCTCTTCCTAACACCCTAACACCCTCCTACCAGCCTTTCTGCTACCTGGGGCCCAGAGCACGCTCTGCCTCAGCGGTGCTCATAAAGTTTGGTGTGGCTTGCCCCTTGTGATCCCCTTCCAGTCCTAGGAAGCAGATTAAGTTGTCAGTGAAGATTCATTAAGCAGATTCATGGATAATGCCAAGGTCAAGCTTTTATACTGGCCTTGGTCAACTCACCCAGGTTTCATTTAAACTGACAAACCCCAGGGCACTTCTAAACTGCTGTCTAGTTGTGTCTTGGCTTTATCCCAACCTGCAGCAGGACCCAGGGATGTGCACTAATCCCACTCCCCTCGTATGCTGCCCCACACCTTCTGCTCAGGCAAGACACAGCCTGGGTCTCTCTGGCTACATCTCGTATCTTGATGAACTGTGCCTCAGAGTGGAGTCCATTTTCTTGTTAAGTGCTTCATGTTGGTTGTCTTTGCACTGTCTGTAGGGAGCACATCTCAATTTGCAGCTCTGTGCCTGAATTCCTCTGGGTGGTGAGCCCATGGTCTTTCACAGACTGAAGCCTGAGTGGAGGCCAAAGTCTCATTGATGCAGATGATCAATAGAACAGAATATTTCAGTTGGAAGGGACCTACAGATTGCACAGATGCTTCAGGGATGGGATTTGTATTGCCTAGGCATGAGTTGTAAGGGTGGGATGCTATCTAACATTTCTACCATTATGGCTCTAGTGGTCAAATTGGATTCTTCACCATATAGGAAACTAGAGAAAATGTTATACATGGCGGCATGGATGACATCAGTTTTCCCTCTCTTGCTTCAACAATTTATGTACATTGAATATGAAAGCTTGGTTTTGTCTCATAAAATGTATGAGAAGTTTAGAAGAAAACAACATTCTTGTCTGGGGGAGCTCCAAATTAAATGTTTCCTAAAATGGGCCTGAAATCAAGAGCCACTGCTGTTTTCTGTGCGAAAATGGAGAGGAATATTAACTTCTGTGGGAGGAGGAACTGTATGTCAAAAAAAAAAAAGTTGCTATTGAATGCAAAGCTGGTTTGGAAAGCTCAGATAATTGGAAACACATGTTCCTGGCCTCAGGCATACAGCACATAAACTGCAGAAGAAATATAATGATAGAAAAGACATTGAGTATTTGACAATATAGTGAGAGAAGTCAACATTTTACAACTTGTTAATAGTGACTATATCTGAAATGTTGTTTTGCTTTGTTATTAGCCTTAAGAACACAAATATATTTGTAGACTTTCTGGTGTACATCAATTTTATAATAAAATAGAGACCCCAGGTATGTTGGATGATAGTATTACATAAGGAGAATATTTTAGTAAGCTATCTGAACAAAGATGACTCATAATGATAAAGATGAATATTTTATTTTAAACACAAAAAGTTGTGAATTACTTAGCACCTAAAAATAACACGCCCCCTTTTTAACTTTCAACAAACTGTGTTGATATTGCAGGAGTTTCTAACTTTTTCAGCACAGAAAATCATCCGGCTTTTATATTCTGTTAACGCATATATCTCTTTTCAGGCCAAAGCTTTGAAACCAAAGCACACATAAACCCCCTCACACCCACACTCCCTTTGGTTTGCAGCTTTTTGTTCCACCTCTCTCCCTTCTTGGGTAGTAAAAGCCACAGGAGGAAGGAAAGGCTGTGAAAATCTGCACAGAAAAATGAGAATTCATTGTGTACTGTAGAATATACCATAGCCATACTGTAAGGGAACACAGATTGGTCACTAAAGATGTGTGGGCAGAGCTGTTGCCAACTTGCCTCTTCCCCATCTTTGGCCACTAATTTTCTTCCCATCCCTGTTGGATATGTGGATGTTTCTCTCTCCTTGAATCATCCCCGATTTCCCTCCCTCACTTCTTAGCAGGAGTGAGCTTTGCAGCTCTCAGATGTCTGTGCACTTGCCCAATTGTGGTCTATGACTGTCCTGGTCAGCTCTGGGCTGGCAAATCCTTTCTATCAAAGGTGTCTTGGGGAATTTTTGTCATTGAAACCTAGATTTGTCTGCATTTATGCTGGCTTTCAGAGATGTGAAAAGCACATTTCTTGTCTGAAAAGCCATTTTAAAGTCAAATTTCAAGTTCTTCTAATGGAGAGAAGGAGTGAAGTTTAATGAAAAAGGCTTCCACAGTGCTGTAACGTGGGGGCGGGGAGAGAAGGTGGAAAAGGAGTTTTCCCTGCAACTTCTTCATCTTGAATGACTCAAGCTTTTAAACTTCCAGAAATAAATAATTATTCAAAATAGATCATCCTGAGACAGGTAGCTAAGTTAGAAAAGGCACAAATAGATACTGTTTAGTGAACTAATTTTCTCGGGGTTTTGATGGTTGAGGCTATTTTAGTAATTGATAGTGCTTCCTGCATAAGATTGTCATCCAAAGGCCACTGGAGTCAACAGGAAACTTTCCCTCAACATCTGTGATCTTCCTGTCACACATCTGAATCATTCAGTGCTGTGCTGCTTATTATATTCATGGAGAATACAACATATATCAAAGAAAATACCCTGGTGCATCAAAAGCCAGTTCTAACACTGCATCTCAGGATTAGCATGATCTTGCATTTCATCCATTTCCTTTCTTCACTTTGCCAATGTCCTCATCTTCTCTTCATCATGGGCCACCTTTACTGTGCAGTTTAGTGCTTTTTCTTCTGCTAGAAGCCAGTTAAATTATCTTGTCTGTGAAAAAAATGGAAGGATCCTTCAGAGCACAGACAGAAATAGATGTTGTACTCTGGGATCTTGAAAAGCAATGACCAGGGTGTATTCTATTCCACTAACAGCAGAAACTTATTCCCACGGCTACAGGTGTTTTCCAGCTTTTCTGTGATGAGCTCCACATATCAGTAAAGAAATTGCCTCATGGGCGCTTATCCTCCTAGTCATTGTGTAACATCCCTGTGGCAATGTACGTTACATGGAAAACCATACTGAAAAATCATTTGTGCTTCTTTTTAAGAGGTCTTTAGAAGAATATGGGTATTGACCTTCCTGTAAAAGTTGACCATGTTTTCTGCTTTTGCTGTTTATCTCATCTCTTCTCCTTCCCTTGGCTCCGTTCCTCTCAACTGAAGTCCAGGACGAAAGCCAGCATACCGCAGGCACAGTGAGCTCACCAACGCACCGTGGACCACAGCTAAGGAATCTCCATCCCAGGCCTTTTCTAGTGTGAAGCTTCAGCATGACATGCAAACTGCTAACAGGATCACAGATCATATTTAATAAGCAAAATAAAAGAAAGGCAGGTCAACACTCCCAGTGATTACTCAAGAAAGAGCTTTACAGCCAAGTATAACACCTCTCACTGATGCATTCTGCTGTATTTTTCCAGGATCAGTTGCACTGTTCTTACAGAAACAACAGGATGGCACCGGGACCTGAACTCTGACTCTCTGCTGTTTCTGCTCTTCTGGATGCTGATGTTGCTCTTTCACAACAGCTGAGTTGGATCCAGATGGAAATGTGAGTTGTCTTTTCTCTGAAGAAGAAACATTAACAAAACCCCTGACACTTTTATATAGTTAAGAAGTTGCTTCTGTCATTTCTTTGTATGATATATTGTAGACTATTAACATAGTCTAATTGCTCATGGAAATACCAAACTGTTTCTTGTTAAAGTAACAGATTCACATCAATCCACATTCATTTTAAATTCACGTTTTTCACCACTTTCATATAAAGAATGTTTAAGAAAGGGACTTTGGTTTTTTGGATTTGTAGAGATGGGTATGTTGGAAATTCCAAAATTGAATGATACATAAAATTGACATTAACTGTGGCTGCCCAGGAAAAATATTTTAGTACATGGAAATGTATTTAACTTTTGTGAACATTGTTCTCTTCTTACAGCAAAGGCAAATCTTTAAAGTCTGGTCTATTCTAAAAGGCTTTCTCAGAAGCCATGTAGGACAATCTGGGATAAGAAAATAATGTGACAAAGGTAGAAACACACACAGTAGCAGCAGGAAATTCCTATTAGCTGATGTCTATCCCAGCTCTCCAGCTACTTAATGTCAACTTTTGTTGTCAGATTTTTAATATTTATGTTTTCAAGAAGAGTTATTGAACCAGTCAAAACATCTATCTGCATGGTTGGCATAAAGCAAAAGCTCGTACCAAGCCAGTCAAAGTTTTTTCATTTGGGAGATTCTCTCTAACTGAGAGGACTTTAATGATATAATAACAATAATAATAATAATAGTAGTAGTAGTAGTAGCAGCAGCAGCAGCAGCAGCAGCAGCAGCAGTATGAGAAGGGGTCATCTGAGCATTCTTGATCTAAGAAATGTTGTGACAACTGCCTTAGAAGAAGGTTACAAAAAACAGGAAAAAGGAAGCAAACCTTGGGTAGCCTTCACTTCAGATAATGTATGATTTAAGTGACTGACTGAGCTTTTCCTTTCTCGGAGCTCCTGATGTGTGAGAGAGAGTGTGCCACAAGGCATCAGGCGATGGCAGTGTTGACTCCAGAGCACTGGAAGAGGTTGGCCAACACCCAAGAATCAGAAGCTTCCCAAGCATGTTGCATGCTGATAACAAGATGCAGTGGAGAAATTTTCCTCTCTTGCACCCATAGGCAGGAGAACATAATACATGCATTGCTCACATAAGATGCTGTACCATGTTCTCAGCTTTTCCCTGAGCTCAGTGTTAGAGCTGAAGCTTTTGAGGGATTAGAGGGAACCATTTGCATGTAGTGAAATCTCTAGTTGTTCCAACATCAATGAGTGCTGTGGAACTGCTTTGCTGGAGTCAAGCATGCTGAGCAATATCTGATTGTAATACAAACCAAAGCTCTGCTCAGTGCAAATGAAGGAGGAAATGTTGTTTCTTCACATCACGCTCATTCTCTGAGGGTTCCTGGGTCATCCGTTGTATGTACAGGGACATCTTCCCTCACCCATCAGAGCTTCAGCAGCTGCTTATTGGTGTTCAGAAATGCAACTGAGGCCGCGAAAGAGCCGGAGCCCACACTGGGAGGGTGAACCAAAGAGCTGAAATTACAACGGTTGGATCTTGGCCAGAAACACCAGGGTGAAAAACCAAACTCTCCAAAAGAGCTGCTGAGACCGTACGTGGCGGTCACAGGCAGGATGTTTGTTTTCCCTCTCCTGCAAGGGATGGCACATCCAGCCACCATTTCCCATCTTAAAGCCATGCTGGGGCTTATGTTCAGGACTGACTCAGAGGAAAGGGTGCCACTCTGTGAATCACTGTGTGACTTCCCCCAGTTTGTGAGTTTTCCTTAGAGACCTTACAGCTCACTCTGGAGCCAGACAGGAGATGCTGGGATGGCAGCACAAAGAGCATTGCCACAGGCAGGGTGCTCTGCAAGAGCGCTTGTGGCCTGGGGCCACCTCCAGCAAACAGATACACATATGCTTAACTCTACACTTCTGAGGCATAATCCCATTAATTTAAATGGGATTACTTGTGGGCTTAAATTCCTGCAGGATCAGCACTGCGGTCTGTTGCTGCAGCTGCCAGGGGCAGCACAATTAATGGTGTAACAAGAATTGCTCATTCTATAACCAAAGGCTGCCTTGCTGAACATCAGCACGGCTCATGTGCTCAACCCTGAAAAATGAACCCCTCCTTAATTTGAAGGTCTGCTGGATTTTAGCTTTGCTTCATCCTCCTGTACCTGCAAACCAGACTTTCCTAAATTGCACTCTCCTGTGGTTTCTGCCTCTTTTTCATTGTCCCCAGGCTGTGTGGAGGATTTTTGTGTCTACCACTGCTCATGCATCACCTTAACCACCTTGATCAGTACAGTCCAGTGAACCCCTGCCCTCTGCTTATCTTCTCTGAACAAGCATATTTCCTCCTACTCAACATCTTTCTTCTAATCTCCTCCATCCTGCTGGAGCAGACTGCCTCTTAAACCAAATATTGTCTCCACTTGACCTCAGGTCATTTTGGACATTGGACCTTACTGCCAGGCTAGGGGTAAAGCCATTGTCTGCAAGAGGAAAGTTAATTAAATGTCCTAAAAGTGCTGCTCCCCTCCTGCTTTTTACATGGAAGGATAATTTATTTTCTATGCAATTGCTGCTTTTCTATCTGAGATTACCTAGCCACTTATATTTTAAATGAATCAATAAGGCTGCTAAGTTAGTGACTTTATTTTAATAAATAGCTTAAAATTAATAAATAATTTGCTTTTTACAGGCCTATGCACAATGTGTGTACATGCAAGTGTGTCTAACATACAGATTCAAGAGAGGTTGTCTCTGAGGGAACGTGAATTTCTTTTGTTTAACTGCTTGTGTTTTAACATTTTGGTTTTAGAAAAAAAAAATTCTCCCACTGGAGACCTTTTATGCCAAGTTTGAGCCTGGAGCAACTTTTTACGACTCAGTTGCAGTAACCCCTTGAATATAGGGGTTTATAATGGAAACTCTGACGAATCCTTCTCTAAAGCACTTCTAACAGATGTTTCTGTAATGAAAAGGCTGCGCAGAACAGGCAACAGGGAGCAAACTGTACTTTGTGTTTTGTGAATATTCCACATGATTGTGCAAAATTTGTAAAATGATAGTGGCTTTAACCCAAAGCCACGATGCTCGCACCAGGCTGTGCGCCGTGTGCATGCATACATTAGTGACATAACATCTTGGTTCTGTAGCCAGCTGTTGAATGTAACTCGCTGCCTCTCTCTCATAGATTTGAAAATACAGGTCACTTTACTCTTCTGAACAGCGATTTGGCCATCTGGTAGTGGTGGTGGTGATAGGTATGCTTTCGTTCAAAGTGCCCTGGGGATGGATGCAATCAGTACTCCATCAAACAACTGCTCTGAGCAGAAACCCAATGTACTCCTCTGTGAATGAGAAGAGTCAATTTGGCCTCCCAGGCCTGTCTTGACTGTTTCCCTATGCTGTAGCATCTCCAGTAAATCTAGACGTGGCAGCCTGGATCTCCTGGTGTTGTTTCCTGAGGGGTGGATAGGAGCAAGCTGGGTGCCTGGGGTGTGCTGTGCTGGTTTGTCCCTGGCTGGCTTGTGTGCCCTGGGGACAGTGTAGATTTGAGCAGGTTGTGAGGTTCTGGGGATGAAATTGGGCAGAGACTCAAGGAGCTGTGTCTTCACAGCACATTGCTAACCCCAGAGACCCAGATGTCTTGACCCACAGTCACCGAAATGTTGAAGTCTGTCTTAAAACAGAATTATTAAGAGAAAAAAGATCTCAAGCCTATAGTTTCACCAGAGAAGGAGATTTCATATCTAGAAATGTTACCAGAGGGTATTTTGGTTTTTGTTCTAATCTCCTTGTCAGTGCTCATTAAGTGGAGATCAGAGTCACTGGACCATCATCTGAGGGTGTGCTTGATGGTGCTGTGGAGACCTTGGCAGACAGCTGCAAGCCACGAGGCTTGTGGAGCCTTCACAGGCAGGATGCAAATGGCATTTATTTATGTCACACATACATCGATTTGTTCCGAATGCCTTCCTTTTTATGACCGTGTTTTGCCAGACTGAATTCCTTTTGGGTGAACAGCAGCAATAATGTGCAATTAATGTTCTCCTGGTTAACACTCTGTTAATGCACTGTACCCAGAAAAATGCGGTCCCAGGGGCTATATTCATCATTGCCTTGCAGGTAGTTTGGAGTAACCGTGTTCCCTCTGTGAAAACTTCACTCTCCTCCATCAGTACAATGAGCAGAAGCATGTGTAAGTGATGTAAGACTGAGGTGAAACTGCTTACAACATCCTTCAAGCAACAGTGGAGAAAAAAAGTCCCTGGACTGACTTTGTCAATTTGCTTCTGGTATCACTGTCATGTTATTTTTAGGGCTTAGTTCACATCCAAGCATGTGGGTTCAGGAGTGCTTTCTGGAGTGGGCTCCTCCCTGCCATTGCATTTTGTGCTGCTATGGACCCGAAAGGACTCTGGCCACCTGCTGCGGAGGAGCCGCTCTGCCCTTGACAGGCAGCTTGTGGCATCATCATGTCATCCTTTAAGTTGAGACATCCATTTGTGTGTGTTTGGAAAAGTGCTTTTAGCTTCCCTGTTATCCACTCCTTGGATATGGTTTGGCTGCAGCGCTCTACTCTTTCCCTGACTTTCCATCTTTGCTTTTTGTTCATCGTGGTCCTGACACAAGCCAAAGCAATGACCTCCTTCCCCAGGACCACCTTTGATGCGTCAGAACCAAAACGGTGCTCCGGCTGTCCCAGGCTGCTCCAGGGAAGCACAGCCTGCCCTGGAGCAGGAGCTCCCTCACCGCTTGCCTGTCTCCTGGCCATTAACTCTCTTGTGACAAGAAACTCAATGTTTTCACCAGCCTGCCCTTATCTCTCTGTGGCGGAGCTATCAAGAAGCAACAGTGAGCTTTTTTCTCAGTGAAACCAGTACATTTGTTGCAACAGATTCAAATGTGTGAAGGTTATGTTTATCTTAGCTGAGGGACAAATAGCACAGTTGTAACCATAAGCACAGAGGAAAGGAAAACCAGAGAAGTCCAGCGCAGGAGCGGTCTCAGGAGAGCAGTCTCTCAAGCTTACCCTTCATCAGTCACTGTGGCTTAAAGGGATAAACATTTTATGCCTTCCTTCGCCTACGCCACAGCCACTTCATCTGTTGGTAAATTTGGGCCCGTGCTTTGCTATCCTTACCAGACCTCTAATAATCCTTCTCTGGAGGATCTGTTTTGATTTTTAAAGGAATTACATTCAGAGGGAATAAATTGTAATAGAGAGTTCACTGCTCAGACTTAGGAACTGCTGATCTCTGATGTGTGTGCCAAAATTGACTTTGGGCAAGGCACAGACGTGCACATTTTAGTTGCCAAAAAAAATCAGTGGCTATTTTGAACCAAAACTTTCAGTAGCTCTGTTTCCATAACTGGAAAGGCAGATGTAGCCAAAGTTAAGCTCACAAAAGTGTAATCGTTGTTGAAATACACTGACACTATATAAGTGCTATGTGTGTTATTTTAATGGGAAAGACTTGACATTGTGTTCTACTTATTCTTTAAGTGAATGATAGTTGCATCCACCCTGAGTGATCAATGCTAGGTCAAATCTGACTCGTGGCAGTGAGTGACTTTCATTATGTACATATGAATGTTATATTTATTTCACCCAGTGCAATGTTTTCCTCCATGCTTAGTATTTTAACATCCTCTTCCACTGCCTGGCTTCTTGGCAAAAGGCTGTGCAGGCTGCCAGAGGAGTCTGAGTGAACTCACCCATCTATTTGCTGGCCATTTTAAATGCTGGATGTCTTCCAGTTGTTTATGTGTTCCTTTCACTGAGGCTCACGTATGAACAATAAATTAGCTGAGAGTGCACAGTGACATACATATTCTGAAATTCTATATTTATGTGTGCATATTGAAGAACATCCACAAAAAGGTATTAGGGTGTTGCAGGAGTTGAGAGTGCATTGCTGCGTTTGATCTGTACAAAGGGAGTCTAAGGTGCAGAGTGGTAGGGAATCAAACCCTTTTAGTGCCCAACCTTTCAGAGCATGAGTGGTAATGACAGTTTTTAATTAATGACATCATCTCAGTTTGTGATATCAATATCTTCAACATTTTATTGTATCGATGCAGTTCATGGTAGCAAAGTGGCTATGAAAAATGAGGACCAAGGGTTAATTTCTGGCTGCCTTTAAACTGATGGCAGAACTCCCAATGACTTCAAAGGGTGAAGATCTCACCTCAGTTTTCAGCTGGTGTAAGTTGACATACTTCCATATACTTCAATAAAATCAATGAAGCCTTGATGATTTATTGCAAGTGAGAATCTAGCCCTAGGGCTATTAAGGCTTGTAATTTATAAAGCCATAATTATAGAACCATAATTCCATCAAGGACTTCTGGCGATATCATGGATCAGAGTTAAGTGCATTGTGAAAATAAATGTGATGGTCTTGCAGTGCAGTGGAAATACCTCTCACTCTCTAGATAGGACTCTTAGCACAAAGATATTAAAATGCATTTTATCCACTCACAAAAATAAAAAAGAAATATTAGCTGCAGACCTGAGACTTCCAGAGCACTGAATCAAAACATGCATTTTACAGCAGCCATTCCAAAACCATGGATGGTTCCCCTGCACTACTGTGATAACTCAAGGCATAAAATCTCCTCTTGAATCTGGTTTTCACATTAGTTATCATTATCCATCAGCTTTGATAGCAGGGGTCAAATTTCAAAGCTGGATGCATCCAGATAGCATATGGGTGTTTGGACTTGTATAACATAGCAATGTAAAGTAACACCCCTGGGTGCATGAAAATGTGCCTGAACGGGAGGAGTGGATGGAGCCCAACACTGGGAAGAAGACAGTGTAGGTGTTGGGGATGCAGGAGCATAGATTGCTTATGATGAAAATTATAATCCACACTTCTACCTCTTTTCAGCCCTCCTTCTCCATTCTTTTTGCAAATGTCTACCTGGGTAATTAATCTCCCAGTTAGACAAGGCCATGTACAAATACTCAGTCATCCTGTTCTTGCACATATGAACTGGTCCTGTAGAGATGTACATGCACCAGTGGGTCTTCTCTCATTTAAAAATCTGCCTCTGCTGGTCTCTCTGCAGACTTTTGGGTCTCTCAAACTGCAAGGAAACCCATATGTAATTAATCTTCCTTAGAAAGATGCACCTGAATCACAGCCCTGAATTTGAAGCAGTCTGGGGCTTGGAGGAAACACTTGTGTGGCTCAAGACACAGTCCTGTCTTGACTAGGAAAAGCACAGTTTTTGGGAGTCAGCCTCTTAAAATCAAGGCAGATAAAGGAAGAAATTTTTAAAAAACCTTCAAAAGTGCAAAACTTTGAGTACTGTATTTTCCACTTGTCATTCACTCATGTAAAAGGATTTTTCAAGCAATATACTTGGCTGTGGGCATGAGATATCAGTCACAGCTCCTGGTTTTTGTAACACCAAGAGACTGAAAAGCAATTCCAAATTCAAATCTCCCTTGTGCCACAGTAAACTTTATTTTGTCTGTATTTGCTCAGTCAGGACTGTAAAGAAAATAAATGACAGATTTCCTTTGTGGAAACATCCTGCAGAATTTAACATTGGTGAAATCGGGAGGATCTTCAATGGATGGGGAACTCTGGAAAAAATCAGAACTACCATGTGATATTCAGATTTCTTGTTTATTCTATAGCATTTTATATGTAATTTCCTGTTAAAATTAAAATTATTAAAAAGTCCAAAATAAGCATTAGCAAAACAGGAACTTCCTATTAAGTTGTGAAGGTCTTTTCTGCAGGGGCTGTGGCAGGCTAAATGCAGCATCTGAAAGCAAAGGCTCTCGCATGTGATGGACGAGTCGCAGTGAGAGCATCTGCCCTGGAAAGGCAGTGGGTATTTAGCAGCATCACTCAGTGCAGCCCCTGTTCCAGTTTCTGAAAATGAAACACCTGCAGCCGGGTTCTGAATCAACCACATGCTTACCATGTCCTCAAATCAGTCTCTGGAAAATCTCATTTCTGAGTCTTGTTGAAGTCACTGAAAATGAGGCACATGTTTAAAGATAATTACTTGTTTAAGCAGTGCTTGGCTGTGCCAGCCCTAGACCTGATCCTGAAATCAAAGCACAGCTTTTTGCTGCCTTTCATGGGCTCTAGGACAGGTGCTATGACAGCATCTCCCCCATACATAAGATAGATAACATGTTATTCCTCCATTTGGATTTCTCTCAGGATGCAGAAAAAGCAAGTGTAGCATAAGGCTGAAGACATATACATTAGTGAGATAAGGATCATATCTGGGAATTAGCAATGAGACTGCCCCAGTTTATACAGCTGAAGATCTAATCCTTGCTATCTAATAAAACAGCTAATCTTCATATCTTTTTGGTAGACTACGCTAAAGGAACCCAAACCCAGCAATTATCTCAGTTTTTTAAATATGCCAAGTGTACATTTTAAATATCCACACATAATTCTGGGGAAATGATTCATAGCGATGCAGGCAGGCTGAGGTGAAAAATATCTCCAAATAAATGGGACAGATGATGACATACATCATTTCCTTTTGGGAACAGGAAACCAAGTTTTATTGAAAACTCAGATAAGGAAGCCTCTTCTTTATATGGAAATCTTACCAGAATTGAGTGGGATCTCCTGCTTTAGTACAGACTCATCAATGAGTTTATTTTACCACAGTGTACATTGCTGCATACTGTACCACACACTGTACAGTGTTGCTTACTCTATTGTTGGTTTAATTGACTGCAATGTGTCATCTGATTTATGAAGCTATGATGAAGCATATGGATACTTAACTGAAATACATTTAGTTCTAAAAAAGCTCTAAATAAGCCTAAGGTGTAGACTTGAGATCCATATTTTCCCAGTATAAGAAGCAATGTGTAATGTTTGTGGGCCAGCTTGGCTTTGGGCTTCTGTTCAGCCTGCTCACGGCTCTAAAGCATGGCGGGTGTGAAGGCAGTCGCGCAGGCAGAGCAAACGGGTGTTTGGCACATCCCCTTGCTGACGTTTCTGGCGGGTGTCTGAGGCACTGCTGGCAGCATCCCAGTGGGGCTATGCGGGAAACACCTGCTGTCCCCGGCTCTGGCTCCTTCCTCGTGTGTAGGAAGCTGGGCTGGGACAGAGAGGTGCGGGATGCAGTGTGATGCTCAGCAGATGGGCAGGCGTGCACTGAGAACCCCACAGCCGCTGACCGCAGCAGATGTGGTGGATTTGAACATGCTGAATAGACTCATGCTCAGATTAGTAATGGCTTTGGCTCGAGTAGTGATTGCTTTCCCCAGAACAGCAGCCCTACAAAATTCTCCTAGACCACTGATGTTTCAGAGCAACTCCTTCAATCACAGAAGTCCAGCATTCACCTGAATATACCAAATATAATCTAATCTATACCTTGACTGGTAAATTAAATAGCACCAGGTGTTTCTTCCAAGCACTGGAGCCTGTCTGCACTGTTATATGGTTAGAAAGGCTCCCAGCACAGCTCAGCAATTAGCATGGGTCAACTGCCTCTGCCAGGAGGCTACTTGGAAGAGGTTCCACAGTTTTGGAGAGGTGAAAAACTTGGGAGTATGGGCGGAGGCTGTTCTAGACTGGTTGGCCTCAGTGCTGGGGAAGAAAAGCCTGAGCATATTTGATTTGCTATCCCAGGCACAGCTGCTGTGTCCCCTGGAGCACTGCGTGGAGTGAGGAGCCCCGGCAGGGCATTGCTTGCAATGGGCACGGGGAGCACCCCCATCACAGGGCTAATGGAGACCAGTCACCCTCACCCAGCCTCAGAGGAGCCTACCCCATCACTCACACATCATCGCCCATTCTGCAGCCTCTGGCTCAGGGTGGGACACCCAAAAGAGAGCACTTTTAAATGCAAAGGCAAAAAACACCCTCTCTGCAACAGTTTCAGTTAGTGTCATTAAACGAACCAGACAGAGGACCAGGCGCAAGGGCGGAACAAGCACATTTTTAATGAGAGAGCTAATGTGGGGCTCCACACTATGCTTCAGGGAAGCAGCCAGGGCATAAGGTCTGGCAGGCAAAGCCACCGCAAAGGGCTGCGCGGTTCATCTTGGCACCTATGGAAAGATGGGCTTTCTGCTGCTGTAAATAATGCGGGAGTGCTGGGGGATTAGCCAGTCCCTCTTGGGCAGGAGCAAAAGGTCAAACAATGCCACCCAAGCCTGTTTGCGAGCTCAGGCTGCATCACTTGTTTAGTTTTTGTTTCTGCTTTTGGGGGATTAGCGAGGATTTGTCATGGTGAGCGGCCCTAGTCTCTCCTGCACTGTCTGGGTACTCCCTGGGAGACTGAAACTGTCTCTCTCAAGCCTTTCAGGTCACTGCACAGCCCCAGCAGAGACTTTCCCCTTGCTGGGCAATCCCTAGCGAGGGGCTGCACCCATGCTTGCCCTTCGTGTGCGTGGGAGCTGGGGCAGTGGGCCACCTCAGGGTACTGTGTCCCTACCCTCTGCCCCTTGCTACCCTTCTCATCCTCTCCCGTTTTCCTCTTCCTCCCCCTGCAAGGTTGTGCTTTCAGTACAGTAGCTGCCGGTGAGCAAAAAAATGAAAAAAATTGTTTTTAATTAGGGTTTGATACTAATTGCCTTCAATGAGGCTATTTTCACATCACAGCTGACCAAAGCCAGAAGACGTTAAGTCTGTCTCCCTAACAAATCATTCCTCCTGCTCCCTGGGGTTGGAGATGAAGAGGGAATAGGCAGTGTACGCTGCATCAGCCTAATTGTCTCCTAAAATATGCAGGCAACTCCCACAGCAGTCAAAAGAAAGGCACGTGTGCATCTGAGGGGGCACAACCAAGGGAGCCATTGTCAGCTTCCCCATCCCTCCCCAGTCCTGGCAGGAGAGCCTCCAGTCTGCCAGCCAGGAGAATGAGCTGGAAGCAAATGAAGAGGAGGGGGTATCTCTTTAAAATCAGACAAAAAAAACCTCAGCCCTCTCCTCTTTCACCCCCAGCTGTAAAACAAAGGCTGGGAATAAATCTTCTGTTTCCACTGACTGGCCAGGTTTGGAGAGAGAGATGCCAGCTAGAGAGCTCTGACACCATTAAAAAATAAAAAGGATTCTGTGGATAAACACTGGTTTGGCACTGCAGACTGACAAATCATTCCCTACCCCATGTGAAACCTCCCAAACCAGGCAGTGAAATGCCTGGGGAAACTCGGCTACTTTGAATTCATCCACCACCTTCATTCTCTGTAGCCCTGCTCCACTGGCAGCTCCTGGTCACCCCCTCCATAGCTCCCATCCCCAGAAGCCCAACTTTGTCCTCAAAACCGTGTCTGAACCGAGCTGCACAGCCCACTGAGCCCTCTGCTCCTGCAACACATTGCCTGGACTTGGCTGGTATAATTCATGCCAGCAGGGAGGACTTGGTCCCTTGTTAAATAAGAGACATCATAGAAAAATAGGGCAGGAAGGGACTACAAGGAGCTGTCTCGTCTCTTCCCGTAGCCTCCAGTTAGCATCACTGCGAGCTAACTTGTTCCTGGCAGGTATGTGCCCAGTGCCACCAAGGGAACGACAAGCCGACCCAATACTTTCCCTTTTGGCAGCTCGTGCAGCTGACACATTTCTCTCTGCTTCGCGATAAATGTGTTTTTCATCTCTGAGTGCGTATGACAATTAATAAAGGCTGAGGGCCAGATCCCCACCTGGTACGAGCTGGCAGAGCTCTGAGGAAGGCGGTGGAGCTCTGCTGGTTTAGATCAGATGAGAACCTCAATGTGCTCCCGAAATCCCTGCAAGCCCCTTGAGCTGGTGCCATTCCAGCCTTTGCTGGTGCATCCATAGGAATTGCTTAATCCAGGCTTGCCAAGGAGGAAGAGCGCGTTAGGTGTTTAATAGCACAGCTGATGTGATGCTCCACCTTGGAGTAGGAACTGGATTAAGGCAGAGAAATCAAGGAGAACACTTCTTTTCCCAAGCTACTGATTTACAATGGAAAAAATAAACCTCCTTTTTACAGAGATGAATGTTAAACACACTTGTGCGCACACATACGTGCAGAGACACACATGAAAGAGAAATATTAAAAGTACCTTTACATTTTCACAATGGTGGGGTTAGATTTCTGATTCTCTTATTTAACAACACTGCAAACGATCTTAAAGGGATTGATGGCTCTGAAAGGCAGAGGCTGTGCCTCTGTTTTCTTTGGAAAGTACCTCGCTGGCTGTTGATTCTTGCTACCAGAGAGAAATAACAAAAAGCTGAAGGGTTGAGACAAATATGCTCCTTCAAGGGTTTCTAATAAAATGATAATGTTGAGCGAGGCTGCTAGTACGTTCTGTGTCCAGATGCACTGCAGCAGAAGGGAAGAATTTAACATGTTTTGAAAATGCCAATTGTCTATTGCCAAAAATGCACATGATCCCGTTGCCAGAAGGGTAGGCGGCAGGGATTAAGATGTCAGAGGAAACATCACTCTACCTAGGCAATATTGATTTCAGTGAAGAAGACAATGCAAAGACAGTCCTGTTTCCTGTAAGGAAGATTCCTCTTTCCCTTATGGTTCATTCAGAATTCTCTGTTGTGGCAAGACTACTTTTACAGAAGCTCTTTTTGCTCCCTGGAATGTCTTTATGGTGACAGCAACCAAGATATAGGATGGAGGTACTTTTCCACCCACAAAAGGGACCTCTGTGACTCTCCATGTCTGAGACCATCTCCTGGTCCTCCGCCACCATGTGGAAGGCTGGGACAGATGCTAGAGTCACCATGATGGAGAGAGAACATAGCCCAAGGTCATGTCCAAGGCATGAGTCAAAAGAACGGACGGATCTTGTGAATCCAGGGCTGGTATCCTCCGCATCTCCCTGTGTCCCTGCCCATGGCATGGGGGTTGGAACTAGACGATCTTGAAGGTCCCTTCCAACCCAAACCATTCTATAATTCTATGATTTCATACCTGCCCCAAGCTGGGGGGAGTGGAAAGCAGGGGGTCCATGTGGGAATGATGAAACCTCAGGTGTCCTCAGCTCCCGGCTGTGCTGCTGAATCCTGAGGGGTGTAATTGCCATGTCTTGTGGTTAGGGTCTAACCCAGCTGCATTTTTGGCCTTCTGAAGTATCTCCAGATGATCCTGCTGTGTCTTCTTCAGACTTTTTCTTCCCCTTGTGGGTCTCTCTGTGGCAGGTTTGGTAGAGACTGGGTGCAAGTTTGGATCCCTGGTCTGGTCAGCCCAGACTCCAGTTTTCTTTATTTAACCCCTGCTCTAGTTCAGAGGTTTTAAGCATGTGTCGAAATCCCTCCCTATTGGGGTCAGCATTAACCACACGCTTAACCTGAAACATGCGATTAGAAACCATATTTCCGTGGGAATTAAGCATATGCTTAAATTCAGTTCTGTTCTAAATGGATACTTTCTTGAACTGGAGCCTGCATTTTTTTTGTATGATCCATCTTTGCTCCTCTGCATACCTTTACTGCAAATTATTCTGCAATACACATATGGCTCAGAAAGAATATTGCTCTATGGCTTTTACACAAAAAAGCCCAATTGATACATCACATACTTAACCTCTTGAACAAAGGAGTTAACTCTACAGGATCAATTTACGTGTAGGGGCCAAAGCTTTTGGATGGAAACTAGCTGTCATGTGGTGTGCAGTTGAAAGAGCAAACAGCTTATTCATTATGATAGCATTGGATTCGGAAACAAAACACAGACGGCAGAAAGAGCCTGCCCAGATTTCCAAACATATCGCCTGTCCCCGCACCAAAGCATGTTTATTTAAACACTCTCTCGATGCGTGCAGTCCGTTGTTAGACTTAACTCCCAATTTCCTCATGTTATGTGGTTCGACCTGGACCCTACTGCTCACACTGTGCTCTCCATCACATGTGGGCAGCTCCTACCAAAGCGAGCAGGAATTGCACTTCTGTGTCAGCAGTACAGCTTTGACACCAGTGGTCAAATGGAAGTCAAACACTGGTCTCATTTGTCAGTGTGGCATGTTTGTGCAAGAGCACACATCACTTACTGTATCCACAAACTTCCCACGTTTCAGCATGACTCTTTGAATGACAGTCCCATACTCTTCTTGTGGTTTCTTCACTTTACCCACTGAGTTATCTGCCTTTTTTTTTTTTTTTCTTTATTAGTTGTTCTCATTTCTAGGCACCCAGATGTGTTCATTTCACTTTCGATGTAATGGATGCACAGGCTATTAAGATGATGACTTAAGTCTGTTAGTGCTTGGCCATGCAAACTTAACCCCTGTCAGCAAATGCTCAGTCACAGAAATGGTCTCATTAATCTGTTACTGCCGTGTGCAAGTCCTTGCTCTGTAAAGCTCATGTGGGCTAATCCTGCAGGCCCCGATCCAAATTTTACTAAAGTGAGAGGGAGTTATATCAACTTGTTGGGCTTTCCAGTAGGTTTTGAAGGGAAAAAAATCATTATAAGAATGAATTCAACTGCTTTAGACAGACATAATTTATAGTGTAACATGGCATCATCAGTTGCCTCCAAATTCAATTCAGCAGGACACCTACAATGTTGTGCATGTCCACCTAGGGTAGTATCCGTCGGAAATACAAAACCAGAAATAAAGTGACTTCAGTAGGTTATTTTCACAGTGGTATTTTTTTTTTTTTTAAGTTATATTTAAGGAGATTTCCATCCATTTCCTTTACCATGTTGTCTTATTGATTGGTACTGCTCAGTGGTGGTGTGTTGGATCAAATTCAGGTATTAAGCCCCACATTTATGGCTGTACTGCTGTGTCATCTGGAGTCATCACGGTCACAGTCAGGCTGCAATGAGGACACAGGCACAGCTGGGTGAAGCAAACACATGAGTGGCAGGGAGGGAGTGACAAAAACAGGGAAAACATGTTTTATATCAAAACCAGACATCTGGGCTCACTGCCTGTCCAGTAGAAATGGGCTGTAAGTGGGACAGCATGTGGTCTCCAGACTCCCTTACTAACTACAGGGGAATTCAGGTCCCGTTGGGATTCCCAGTTTAGACTCATCGGTTCAGCACAACCCGCAGCACTGAGAAAAGTCAGCTTTGGACTCCTGAATCCAGAGGGCTTGACTCCCAGATCAAGCCCTTTGGTTACACCCAGGCTAGTGAGCTAAACAGGGCAAGGACATGGGCTGGACACTCTCCCTGTTAATTATTAATTAGCACATTCCCTCAGAGGTTTTGGTCTGTCCCAGCCATGGTTGCTGCAGATGCTCTGGCACAGCTCAGAGGACAGCAGGGGCCAGCAGGTAGCAAGGATGAAGCTGTTCTAGTTTGGGGGTCCAGAGCTCAGTAGACATGAGCTGCATCACTTCACTTGCCCTTAAGAACATGCAAAGTGTCCTGTCTTGTATTATTTACCAATACAGGATTTTGCCTTGACCCAAGCATTGCTTTTTACATACATCTCATTTGTGTGACAACACTGCTTTTAACCAATATGGTGGGGCCTGCCTCCTCTACCCATGCACATTAGCAAGAGCATCCCTTAGCGAGGGGACAGACCAGGAGTGATGTGCTGCTGCCTTTGATCATGCCAGTCTCCTACTTGCTGTGGTCATCATCTGCCTACAGAGTCAGAGTACTGGCACTGTTCCTGCTCATAATATTAAGTGCATTGCTTAGACAGACAGCTTGCCTGGTCTCACAGACCCGGGTCAGGAAGCAGGCATTCTGCCTCAGCAGTGGAGGCATAATGCAATAGGGATGAATTAGCCAGTTGGGTTCTGTTTCCAGTAACAGCACTTGGGTTCATCACTAACAGATGGAAAACAACTCGAGATGCATCTATGCATCTCTCTTGAATGCCAGATGAATATTTATCCATATCTGTAGCTTGTTCTGTTTTGAGATTTTCCTCCTGTAGAACAAGAACAAGAATCTCTGCAGTGATTTTGGCACAAAGCCTACATGTATCTTGCCCTGGGCCCAGTGATGAGCAGGGACAGAAGTGTGCTCACACAGGTCAGTTCCCAATATGCCTGAGAGTATCCTTGCTGCGCGCCATGTGCAGAGATCCTCTTTTCTTACAAGTGGGCATAACTAAATGCATTAGTTATCCTCCTTTCCTGAAAAACCTTAGGAGGTAGGCACCTAACCCCCTTACATATCTTTGAAAATCCCAGCCGTGGCACTCAACAGCACCGCTTTGGGCACCACTTGTAGCAGCATGAGTGGTAGTGAAAGTTCAGATGTCCCAGGACTGGGAAGTGCTACAGACATAGTCAAAAGCAAAGCAGTAGCTGTAGATGTGCTGGACAACATACCTACACAAGGTGCAGACTCCAGGCCCTTTGCATGAACTGTAGCCTTGCTCTGCAGGTTTTGAAATGCTACAGAAAGTAATGGGGGAGGGAAGCAGGAAACCACCTCTCAAAGCAAGGCTTTTGTGGCCAAGAAGGGATTGGAGAAGTGTTTTGAGTCTTGCACAGGTGGGGATTTGCTGCGGCAGTCTCATGCAGTGAGTGTTTGTACTCAGGAGTGTAAGTTGTGTGTAGCGTGCAGCAAGCAGGGGGCTGCTCCCCATGCTCAGCAGCTGTGTACAACTGTTCCCCCCTCAGCTTTAGATGGGTGTAACCTTGCAACTTGGTATTTCTGAGGGGTAACAGCTCAGGTACTGCCCCATCTCCCTGTTCTTTGTCCTCTGCCCTGCTCTGCTGGAGACATCTGTATCTGGCAAGGTCTACTGCATGTCAATGTGGAGAAATAAACAGAGCCTGAGCAGGCTGTTGTGGTTTTCGATTTGCTTGCCTATATATTCAGAAATTATTGACATGTTCTGAGCATATCAACATGGCTTTAATGGTTGGGAAGGAAAAGAAACAAACTGCAGTCATTAAGTGCTGATAACATAATTACTATTTTAAATATTCAGACTTGGCAATGAAATATTCGTCTCACTAGCTGCAAAGGGATCACCAAATCAATTTTTTGCATTAACATTTTATTCCTTCCCATACTAGACATTTGCTCAGCTTGTTTATACTCACACCACATGGCCACAAGCTGTGTAGTTAGTAATAAATGAGCGAATACATTTATCTTTGGAAACTTAGGCCAAGACAAAAAAGTTGATCGTTTGTTTTTCTAGGAGAATAACACATGTGAGATTTTCTCAGATAAATCCCATCAGTGGTAATGGGATTGCTTATGTTAATTGCCCACATAATAAATTCCGATAACAACAGCTAGGATTTTACAGTAGGCAGTGGGTTTCTAGCATTCAATAAGTGATGATCACAGCAATGTGGGGAAGCACAGGGCCATTCTGTCTCTCTGAACAGAGACTAGTCTGAGAGCTGGGCTCAGACTGACACCAACTTCTGATGCAACTTCTTCTAACCTCCTTTGCACTCAGGCACTGGGGTCATGGCTGGACTGCCACCTCCCTGCCTGAGCATCTCGGTACCTAGTGGTATGAGAGTCCCTTCACAAATACTAAAGGGCGACTTTTTTAGTAGTTCCCACCTCCTCCTCCCAAATCATGGCCACGCTTAAGCCCACTGACGAAGGCTGACTGTGTAGCCATGAGAGGCTACTTCCAGAGGTGACAAAGAATGTCCCTGCTGTGATTGCTGAAGCCCCCTAACCTTTGCCACTCTCCTTTTTTTGCCTTGTTTTGCTGTGTACTTTGGGTCAATTTGGGACAGCCAGCACATTTAGCGGGTGATGGCGCGCACAGCCAGGTGTATGGGATATGTGTGCCCTGCCCCGTGGCAGTCTCTCCGCCTACGTGAGTGGAAGGATTTCAGCAATTTCACATGTAAACTGCTGACACACAGGCTGTGGTTCTGCTGCCCCCTCCCATTTCTCCTGTTTGCACAACAGCAGCTCACAGAACCCTTTTCCCCTTCCTATCAGGCCTGGCTTCTTTGTTTACTTCTCTGTCCCCAACCAATGCAAAAGGCGATTGTATATGCACAAAGCAAAGGGAGTTCAGTACATGGCAAATACAGAAGCTTACGCAGCAAACAGGTTATGCAATTTTATCTGCCTAAGCTGCTTATATCTTACAGGAAGAAAAAATTCCAGTAACTTTTTTGGAATAAAACCCTGTGATGAAGAGAGAGCACAACAAGGATTTTGCAGACACAGCCCCTGTGTTACCTCCAAACTGGTTATTTTGCTGGAGTATGGTTGAACTGAGCCCTCCAAAGCCAATGTGTCTTTAGAGGCATACATCTCCCCCCTTCTCGCAGTTTAGAACAGCTAATCTAAAATTTAATTTCCTGAAAGTTGCCGGTCTCACAAACACAACCAGGGTGCCCGCTCTACGATTAATCTATTTATATCTGAGTCAAATGAAGCCACTGTCTTCTAAAATCTATAAGGGTAAGTTGATCCGATACTCACGTGGGCACACTCCTTTTCTGCTGGGAAGCTCTTACACGCAGAAACGTTAACAGGATTTACAAAATCCATCTGTTTGCAAAACCCGCATCTCCGAGTGCATTCAGTGCATTCAGACGTGTAAGTCACAGCAGGTGCACAAACTGTGGCTTACTCACGCAGCATACTGAGAGCCTAGCACTGCTCCCTGGGTCCAACCACTGACAAAGAACACGTTTTCACTCCTTGTGTCGTTGTGAAAAGCTGATTTGAATTTGCCAAGTCAGAAAATTCAGAACACAAATTATTTGAATCGGTGGGTTTGGTAGGGACATTTTGAAAGTCAGAGAACAGAAACAAGATGCAAAGCATTTCCACTGGCACTGCCAGAGCCCCTTATGGCTGAGAATCTCTAAGCTCCTTATAGATATTAATGAATTAAAGCTACAGCATTCCTGAGTGCTGGCTAATTTTATTATCCCTTCTTCTAAGAGGAAAACTGAAGCACAGAGAAAGTGGCTGGCCTGCGGTTTGTCTGCTCAGCTGCTGGAGGAGGCGGCTTCAGGATTTCAGTGCAAACCACATGGCAGCAGAGTTAGAGGAAAAGCTGTTGCCTCTTTCGGGGAGTGGGGATGGTGTCTAGTGAGTAGTTCTCTTTGCTGGGATAAATGCAACATATTTTGCCTTTGTAATGGCACCAGGGATCTTCTCTCCCCTTCTCGCTGGGCTTCCCAAAGGATCCCAGCGGGAGAGCAGTCGGGGCAAGTTTGCTCAGTACATATTCCTCGGAGAGGGAGGAAGGGGGGTAGGGGGATACATAAATGACAACTGGCATTTATTTGTACTTAGTTCTGGTATGGGATAAAAAGAGCTCTTTCCATGTATTCAGCACTCCAGAATTGACCAGGGAATTTATCTTTGCGAACACAAGTGTGAAAAGCTCAGGGCTGCCAAGGGAGTTTCATTTTGCTAGTTTTTTGCAGTCTTTTATTTCCCCTCTATGTCTTTTCACTGATGTTTCTTTTGTCCAGGTTGCTAGATGTCAGATTTTGGTTGGGTGTCCCATGCCAGCCTCAGCAAAGGGGAGGAAACCCCATTGCTTCAAGAAACAAAATAATGAAAAAGCTTGAGGTAGCAAGAGAATTAGGAAATTATGAGACCAGACTAAATCTGACCAGTCTGGTAACATATTTCAGTTCCCCCAGTTCTCTGATGACTTTGATTTAAATGGAAGTCTGGTGGCTGGCTTTATTCAGGGAATCACCATCACCTGGGGGTCAGTGGTCTCATGGCTGGCTGTATTGCGGCATATGCTAGCATGTGGGAACAGGAATCATCCCCCTTGGTTGGCGTCTGCACCTGAGCTTGTCAAGGGGCCTCTCTGCATCAGCAATGGGGAGATATCAGCCCTCCAAGCTCCCCTAGAGACCTGCTTAGGATGGCTGAATTATTGCCTCCAAGTGTTGATTCCTTCTCATTTCAGAGAGGAGACTCAGTGATGAGCTGAGATGCACTTCTCTGTGTTTTAGTTACCTTTGGATGAATCACACCCTTCCTTTCCAGATAAATGCCTCGTTAAACCTGGGGACAATTTTTTATTTACTGCCAGCAATAGTACTGGTGAGATGTGGCTCTTCCTGACTGCTGCTCATGTGAGGGCTGCAGGCAGTCAGCTGGGGCTTGGCAGAAGTTTTCAGCTGAGTTTAACTTAGCTACTAGCAGTATATAAGCTGCAGTGAAACAAAGCTCAGAAGCTCATTTACCCTCTCCCTTGGATGTTTTTTCAGGTCACTAAGATGTTTGCAGCGTGAATGTGGCCTGACAGATATCTCACTAAGAGCAGTTTCCTGGATGCTGAGGTTCGCTGTCCTCTTGCAAACACTAACTCACACCGCACCATGCTGTTGTCTGTATTTCCAAGGCGTCTTCAAGATAACCTTGTGTGACAGTATTGTAATTAAAATTTGTAGAGCTGTCTGTAGCAGTTGTTTTTACATCTTCAGTGCTTGCTTGTTTTCCTGCTGTGTTTCTGAGGTTTTCTTATTTTTGTACTTCCTTTTTCTTTTTAAAATCCTTCTTATTCTGGGAAGGAGATCTATGAAGAAGGTGAGTCATGTGCCATGCGCGTGTGGAAGGGTCATGCTCACAGGCTCATTCTCTTTTCCTGTTAGGGGGGTTGAGTCAAGAAGGAGCTTTTCTCTGGAAAGGTTTTATCACCAGCAGAGCGGGGTCAGCAAGTCGTGAGTGGAGAGGCTGCTGAAGAAAGAGTAGATCCTTCAATCACCACCTGAAATAGGGCTGAAAAGGGCGGACTATGGGAGGAGTTTTCTCCTCCATCTTTTAATTGTCACGGTCCAGCACTTGGGGTCCTCTAGCTCATGATCCCTGGGGGATTTGTGTTGTGGGGACATTTGGCATCCATGCCATGATGTGACATGCTGCTCTTGCACGGTCCAGTCAGATGGGATGGCTGTAGTCCTGTGTCACCTACAGCTGAGAAAAGCAGGAGAAGATGGTTGTGTTGGGACTGTGGAGCAGCACTGGTGCCTTCTGCTGTCCCTCAGCCTCCACTCCAGGATGAAACCTGGAGGTCAGTACTTAACCAGCCTGCTTTGTCCTGAAAGGAAGCAGATACATGGAAAGGGAGATGAGGAAAGGTCAGGAAGTCAGGTTGCTCCACAGCCACAGGGCTCAACGTGTTTTCTCTTTGGCCATGGCCAGGGTGTGCAGCCTGACGGAAACGCCACCGGGACCTCTCCTGCTCTTGGTGTGACCCAGCTTCCCATTTGAGGCATAGAGGGGCAGTTTCTGGCTGGGCTGAAGATGGCAGGGACAGTTTCTCGTTGCTGTGCAGGATGAGCACAGGTCCCAGATGGCCTCGTGACAGTCTGCTAGCTGTCAGGGGAGAGGCAGATGCCTCTGATGGAGGAAGCAGCCTTGTCTGGTCTGTGCCCCATCTGACATACCTGGACTCATTTTGAAGAAGCTAGTTTTCATCTCTCTGAGGACTCTGTGGTGCTTTACATATTGCACTTTCTTTTTAGATTAAACAGGTGACACATGAGGCCCAAACAGAGAACTAATGAAAGCCTCCTTCATTTTCTATTGCTCTCTGCTTGATGCAAATTAGCTCTTTCAGGAAGGCACCTTGTCTCTGTTCTCAGCAGCCGATTTCCCAGGGATAAGGAAGGGAGAGATAAAAATTAAAAGTCTGTAGATCCTTTCCTCAGCCACTAGCACTGTCTGCTGTGGTATCCACATGTGAGAGCTCTGTCTCTATGTCCTCTCCTCGCTGCAGTGCTTGGAAGTACCACAGACTCCTGTGATGCTGAATAACATCTGAGGCTTTGCCCACATCTCAGAGAAACTTGACCTACTTTCTCCATCAAAACACCTGCCTCACTGAGCTTACCTAAGCAGCAGATCACAGACTGAGCAAAATCTTAAACATTAAGGGCTTTTCTTTTTTTCCCTTCCTAGAATTAAGTCTAAAAAAAAATATGTGGCTGACAAACAAAGTCTTATTTCAGTTTGATTTATTCTAAGCTGCCCTAAATATTTTGCTTTCCTTTTCTGTTGAGTGCAGTACTTTTTACTGCAGACTCACGGCAATATCACAGAGATCTGAGGGACACAGATTTCTGAATGTGTGAACGCAATGAGAAGCAATTGGGTGCTGTGGAATATGCCCATGATAATAATAGCTACTGTGAGGTTTCTGTTAATTTGGACCAAACAGAAAGAATTAATTTTTTTTTTTTTTTGTTTGTTTGTTTGGTTGATTGTTTTGGTTTTTGTTTTAAATGTCATGCTTTGATTCTGAAGTCCAGGTATACAATTTGGTATTTTCTGATGTAATTCAGGCCTTATGTTTTCCCTGGGATTTTATCCCAGATGAAGCACATCTCAGGTGAACTCTATCTCCACAATGCCCTTCTGCCTGCTGAGTCACATTGGGGCTGGGTGCAGAGGTCTGGCCATAACAATGTTGATCTCCTGGTCCCTGCTATAGATGTTCTTGCTGGAAAAATCTGGTATTTTAAGGGTAAGGGCCATTTCCCTCAAGGGAGTTGTTTTATTGCACCAGTGTAATGTAACTTTGCCAATATAGCTGCCAGTCAAAGAGGACTTGACCAGCAAAGCACTCATGGGGTAGAGGTAACCCAGACCTCTGTTTCTTTTACAGCAAGATGCACTGCAGTAGCCTGGCGAGGATGCTGGCAGATGTTGAATGTAACTGCAATGGACCAGAGTATTGCTCAACCTTGGAGATTTTTTCCTCATGTTCAGTGCAGTTTGTTTTGGAGTTCACTGCTGCCAGAAGGGGCTGCAGTGAGGCTGTAAGCTTCCTAAGGCAGATGTGGGGCATCTTCTACCAGCATTTTGCTTATCTCATGCACCACCTGGTGTCAGACGTGGCTTCTGAGGGTAACCTTCCTGCATTCTGGTTATATAGAACAGCATCAGCAGTTGTTTTATTTGGTGAAAGTTGTTTTACCAGATGAAAGTTATGGCTGAGGCAAAGAGTAGTGGATTTTTTTCCCTCTGTGTGTGTGACAGGTCTGCCTAAGGCTATCTGGCCTCACTTCACAGCACGGCAGAGAGAACTTCCCTCTCGCTCACAAATTAATAAAATTGTCAAAGTCTTCTTCTGTTGTCCCAAGCTCTAATGCTTCCCTTTTGTCTTTTAAGACAGGAAGACTTGCCAATTCCCCACATGCATGTGCTCACATGAGCACAGAGAAAGCACTATTTAATGCTCACATGCATTATATTTAACAGCTGCACTGCTTTAGCAAAACAGGAGTCAGACCAAAATGTAGCTCATTGTTTTTAATAAAAGGAATACCAGTCTTGCCAGATGTGGTGTATGTTTTTCCAAATGAACTATAACAGCGTCCACAGCTGAGTACGGTATGGGCTTGTGCAATAACATCACTTGTTTTTGCATGCCCATGAATGGCAAGGCACAGACTGGTGTTTAACAGAAGATACAAAGGGTTTTCCTCATGAGAACAGAATGAACTTGAAGGAAATGGAATACAGGCTGCTTGCTGTACTGTTAACTCTACTACAGCAGTAGCCACCCCATGGATCAAGAGATGTTTCTTCCAGCAAAGACAGACATGGCTGAGGGCCTCCTTTATGATGACTATTGTCATGTTATGCTATTGAAAGCTGATGGGACTAAAATATAGAGAACAAGCTGAATGTGGAAGATGGAGCTGTGGTTCTGGAGAGGGTTGCTGTCCTGTTCTCCTTGAGAAGATACTAATGCAACAAACCGAGCAATGCACAGAGTACACTGCAAAAAAGGCAAGTGTATGGGCTCAGAAAGGTGTGTGAAGCTGAGCTGATCAGAGCTTTCTTCAAACCAAGAGAAGAGCCAGGAAACATCACTGATGCAGGACCAGATCTCCACCACTTGTAGACTGTTGTAGCATCATTGACTCTGCCTTGATCTTAAACTACCATAGCATTTCTAAAGCTTTTTCTACTGGAGCGAAGATTGCTTTGACACTCTTGGTATGGTGTCTCTAAGTCATCCCAGAGCTCAAGTTGCATCTCCACAAATAATTTCTCTCCCAACACCAAGGGTGGATGTGTGACTCCTTCTGTGTGCCTATTCCTGCTACTCTTGGACATCTCCATCCGTTGATACCCTCTGACATCTGAATTGGCTGAGAGAGAAAAAACAAAAGTTCTTGTAACACATCACCTCTGAAAAGGTAGTCAGGCTTTGTCTTTCCTGTTTGATGTTAGGATTTTGCTAAATGGAGAGGAAAGGAAGGATGTTAGGGTCAAGCAATCTGCTTGTCCTCACCAAGCAGTGTAGCCCCTATGTTGAGCTGTTCTCAAGCAGTTCTGCACATCAGAGAGCAGATGGGTCCTGGAAGGAGTACATTCAGGGGAAGTCTAGGTATCACTGTGCTGTAAACAAACTTCCCTTTCAAACTTGTTTCAGTGCTGGCTGGGCATAAACATCATCTTGTTTTAATTACTGACTCTTATGGCAATGGCAGTGCTTGCTGCAGCCACTCCAGGTCTTGATCCTGACTTCATAAAAAACCTAAATATTTCCTCTCCTTGCTGGTACAGTGGTTCTGACTAAATAACTTCCCAGCTTGAGAATGGATGTGATTAATTCACATGTAGCTGGGTTTATGATGTCAATATGCTAATCTGGTTATTAACATCTTTTTTTTAAAGCTGGTTACCAGAAGGGCAACATGGGCAGGCCTGGCCTCAGTGATTTCAAAGGCAGGGGAGAGAAAATCCCAGCTCAGGCAGGAGCTAATTGCTTGCAGGCAGCTTCGTGGCAGCCGGGAGGGTCCTAAATCTGGCTCCTCTTGCCTTTTCTGTAACAGCTTCATTTCTAGGCTCAGCTTTTGCATTTTGTGCATGTCTGTGGACATGCAGTGGATGAAAAAGAGAAATGCCTTATTTATTGAAGACAAGGTCTTTAGGAAATAGAGTTTTGGAGGGATATCTACCTCGTCTGGGCAAAGGCATCGGTTCAGTGTTTGGCATGGGGGAGGGACAGGCAAGTCCCCAGGCTGGGAGTTCAGACTCTGCCAGAACCAAGTGATTCCTCAACTTTAAATGCCACTGTGTTATGTGAGATACTTCTCAGAGTTGTCATTGGAGGCACATTTAGCAGCAATCACATGTGACTCCTGCTCCGTTCTGGTCCCTTGGGGAATTTGGGTGTGTGCTTTCCATTGCTGTCCCATCACAGAGTCATTTCCTACCAAGGAAACTTCAAAGAATTTTACTGGGAGTGGGAGCATGGGTTTAGAGACCCTCAGTGGCCCCCACTCCCAGGTCTTTACTTTGAACGCTTCCATGTAGCAGCACCAGGGCAATGCGGTTGCCACACCAACTTGATGCTAGTGCAGAAGTGACCTGGACATTCTCAGAGGAAGAAGAAAATTGGGTTATAAGAGACTTGGCTGTTCTCATTGATGCTGAAGTCCATGGAGTTTTCTATTTTCAGTTTGTTTCCTGTGTCTCTTCCTCACGATGCAGCAGCCCAACCTTCAGGTTTGCAGCACCAGCAATGCCTTGAGAGGTGCTTAAATCTCAGGATGGATGAATCCGCCCTTCACCCACCTTCATTTTTATTCTGCAAGCTGATAAATCAGTATAAGAAGACTTTAGTTTGTGTTCAGGACCTGGAGGCAGATTTTGAAATGAGTTGCATACTCAGCTTTCGCCATAATAACTTATCCACTGTCCAGTGCAGAGCAGCATTTAGCCTTAGGTTGTGTATGTTCCCATTTTATGGCAATGAAAGAGGCAGCTATGTGAAAAGCTACTAAGAGCTCTTTAGAGCAAATGTTTCATAATTGTAGGCCATGACAAAATAAAAGTCACTAAAAAATTCAGACTACACAATCCATAGCTCAGAACTCAGCCAGCTACCAGCCTCTGAGAATTAACATCTGCTCAGGCAGCAGGCTGGTGTGACTGAATGATGACATAAACAAAAAATAGTAAACATGTTACTTTAGTTTAGCTTAAATACTGCTCAGTAAAGATTTTCCTACTCTTTTTTAACTGTATTCGTTATCGTAATAGTCAATTATCTGATTATTTGCCTATAGTTTCCTTACAAATGTGCTACTCTTCAAAGCACAGTACATTTCTGATACTGGTTTTGGAGTCTACGCTTGTTGTTCATCAATTTTTCACACAGAAGAGCACCCTTCTTTGGTTCAGTCCTGGAGTAGATCTGTGCACCTCAAGGGTATGTTATGTCTTCTTCAAGTGTAACTCTTGACAACATCCAGTGATAGGACAAGGGGCAATGGGTTCAAGCTGGAACATAGGAGGTTCCACTTGAATATGAGAAAAAACTTCTTTACAGTGAGGGTGACAGAGCACTGGAACAGGCTGCCCAGAGAGGTTGTGGAGTCTCCTTCTCTGGAGACATTCAAAGCCCGCCTGGATGTATTCCCGTGTGATCTGATCTAGGTGTTCCTGCTCCGGCAGGGGGATTGGACTAGATGATCTTTCGAGGTCCCTTCCAATCCCTAACATTCTGTGATTCTGTGATTCTGTGTGAAAAGTATGGCAGGAGTATCACTACTGTCCAGATAAAAGGATTATATGTAGCTGTAACAAGCCACTCTAATGTTGATGCTTTAGGCATCTTTACAGCAAGTGCGTAAGTCCATAATTTCTTCTAAAGAGTGTAAGAAAGCAAAGCCTGAGAAAATTTCCAAGGAAAATGTAAATAGAATGAAGTGCAGCTCTGCAAGGAAATGCAAAATGAGCTCCGGTCATGCAACAAATGTATTGCTTGAGAGGTAATATGTGATAATGTAAGTAAAGACCAGGCCATCTCATCTGCCAACGCTGGACAGAGTTAAGAATGTGCACCTAAGCGTTAATTTTACTGTAGTCCTAAGGTAGTTATTTTAATTATTTAGCTTGTTAGCTCATTATTTTAAAATTAGTTAACTGTTTTTAGGTACTCCTTATTTTGCACTATCTACTCACAGAGCTTTCTTGCTCTTCCATATCTGTATGGATTTTTTTGTAACAAAAAAAGTAAAGATGCTGTTGCAACTCAGGAAAGAGGTCTTGGAGCCATCATTGACAGCTCTCTGAAATCACTGAATTAATGTTATGTGGAAATGAAGAAAGTCAATAAAATTCTGGTGCTCATCAGGATGGATATTGCAGTCATGACAAACAGTCATTTTGCTCCCGTGCTCTGAGTCTTGTGTGTGATCCTGGTCTCTGCATCTCAAGGATATTAAAGAGTTAAGAGAAGTGGTGAGGAAGGTGACCAAATTAATGCAGGAATTAAAGAAGCTGCCTTATGAGGAGGCACTACGTGTGTACTGAGCTTCTGGAATTGCTGTTATGAGAAACGGTAAAACAGGCCATGAACAGGAACCAGAGGGCACTTGAACATGCCTGTTCCAGTGGGTGTCGGTGCTGGGGGAGTGCGAGGGAAAGAAACTAAAGTATCTGGGCTTGTGTGTTCTCCCTAAATAGCAGCTCCTGCTGTCACCGGTGGAATAGATGGATGATGGATGTGACACAGTAGGGTATTTCTAATGAGATCATGCTCTGATGCAGAGACAGCTGATTCACTTTGACTTCTGAAGAAAATCAGGGAATTTTTTGAGCTAAAAGGAGACAATTTCAGGGAGAATTTCAGGGAGATATTGATGACTTTAAATAGATGCTTAGTACCGAAAAAAATCAAGCATCTTTAAAAATCATGTTACCTCTTGACAGACATTCTGCGTAACATACATTTCATTGTTACATATCATAGAACCATAGAGTAACGGGGGTTGGCAGAGGCCTCTGGAGGTCTCTCAAAGCAGAATCAGCTTCAGAGTTGCCTGTTGTCCCTTTGCAGTACACCTCTGAGAAGTCTAGCACCGTCTTCTCTGTAGTGCTCCTTTTAGGAGGATAATCATTCAGTGAGCGACATAAACGTGACGTGAATTTTTTCCATGTGTATTTCAGTAACGGGCTGTGACCTTGCATTAGTACAAGTTTCCTGAGAATGGATATATTTTCTGGGAGTGTTCCCTTCCCACCTCCCTTCACTGCTGGACTCTCTCAGCACAAGTGTTGCGTGAATAACTCATTTCCTTGGAAAATGCACACCCCATTTTATAGGAAATTTCTACAGACACATAAAGGGAACCTCAGGTCTCAGAACTGCTTCCTCTTTTCTCCCAGACTTCTGCTATAAAGGTGGTGAGAAAACAAAGACTAATTCTGATCTGCTCCATACTCTCCTCCTCTGTGTCCTGGAAAGGGTGATGAATGTGCATGGGCTGGTTCATAGCAAGAGCGAAAACTCCCAAGGCTATTCTTTTAAATAATACCCTGACCAGGGAGAAGTGGAGCTGTACCTTCACAAGGTCTTGCCAAGATATCAGTGCAAACAGGAGTTCAAGGTAGTTGGAAAAAGGGGAATATGCAGGTTGAGCACTGGTTGTGTCTCTTGAGTGAAGGACGTGATGACGGCTGGCTTTTAAGTAAAACAGGCAAGGAGAAAAAAATACTCTTTATGACTTTCTGCTGTAAAAGCACACATATGGACTTCTGCAGACAAGACAGTGCTGTCCCAAGGACTGGAAAGAATACATAAATAGCTCTGTGTTGTGGCTCTCATTAGCCACTGCTGGGGAGAGTGAGAAGCAGGTGAATTCTTGACCCCCAAATCCTGCTTTCTATGGCCAAACACTAGAGATACTCTGCAGTGAGCCACCATCATGGCAGAATCCATACATTCTTCTGTGAATACAGGACAGCCATTACCTTATCATTTTAGTGGTTGTATATATTCCATGGGGATCAATATGCAGGGTCCAATTACACAGAAAATTGAAGGTACAAGAACTAAAAAGCTAAGCCGGGTAACAAGAGCAGTGAGACAGGATTTGGTGTATGTTAGCAATCAGGATTTGTCCCTTGGGGGCTTCTAATCAGTCTGTTGGTGTGCACGAAATCATGTACCACCACACAGTATCTGCTGCCTATGTTCATACATGCTGGAATGTACCCCATACAAGCAGTATTTCTGGCTCTATGCAGAAATGCCGCTCACTGGAGCAGAGAGCAGGACATTGCTCTGAAAAACATGGAAGTATTGCAGAAGCAACTATGGCCCTCTCAAAGTGTCTTCTCTCATTCACTGCAGAGTGGTGCTGCTGGAAGTAATAACACTTAGCACTGACACGGCACTTCATCCAAACATTGGGTAATTAATCTGCGAAGCAGCAGGAGATGCTCTTTGCAACGGGTTCTGTAAGCACGACTAACGGTCTAGAGTGAAGAGAGCTATTAAAAGCTGTTCACATCCAAGTTGTCCCTTGGCAACTAGAGAAAAACCTCCAAAACTTACCATGTCCTCTTTGTTTTATTAGCCCTCTTAATATTCAAATGAAGAGAAAGTTTTCCAGAGCCGGTGCTCAGCCTGCCCAGTTTAGAGAAGTTTGGCAAACTTCAAAGGAGCTGCAACAATTTACTGTGGTTCTTACTGCAGACATTTTGTGAGGAGGAATACATATTCTATCTGGAAAACAGTTCACTCATAAAGATTATAGTATATCCTAGTTAGCAGAACACTGTAGATTATCCGTTTTTATAGGTTTACCCCCTTCTCTCCCTTGACCCTGTATAGTTTAAAAGTTTGGAAACAAAACTGCTTTTGCTTCTGAGTTCATTTTCCAGTTAGTGAGTGCTGACTGCTTTTTTCCCTCCCCCAGCAAAGCTGTACAAGAGCGGCCGTGGGAGGAAGGAAGGAGAGTTTTGTGGTTACGGCTCAGATTTGGAAGCTGGGATGCCAGGGCTCTGCTTCCTATCCTGTCCTCTGCTTCCATGTGACTCGGAGCAAATCCTGTAATTTGCTTTCCAAAGTGCTCCATAGTATTCACTGAGCGCGCCATGTCACTGCATCCCGCAACTGTGTCCTCTGACTGGTATCAAACAAACAAATGATTTTCACTGGTTTTATATAACCTGTTACAAATGACCACACCCATGAAGGCAAAACATGCAGGGATGGTAATCGCTTGGACTCCTCAATCTGGTAAAGCTGCTTCCTCAAGAGTCTGAGCTTTAATTCCCAAGTGTAAAATTCAGACTGCTTTAGGTCCAAATCCTTGGCATTCATGGGACATGAGTGAATATTACTGTGCATTTAGAGCTACATTCACAAGGGAACGTAGCTGTGGAGTTCTTGGTTTAGGTACTCCAGCACTTTGTGCTGTGTGGGCAGATATGGAGAGCCAAGCCCTTGGGCAGAGCATTCTCATAAACTGGGAAGATTAAGCCTCATCTCTTATTGGGGAGGACAAATCACTTCTTCCAAATCAGTCACTTTAGGGAGTCTCATCCCTGAGCTGAAGCAGGGGAAAACACTGACTTTCAGCATGGCAAAGACTCACAGGAAAGAGAAATAGTAGAAGCTTTGCTTTAGTAGCATAGTGTTATAGGTGTGGATCTGGGACAGATCCCTGCATCAATGCGCATTGTTGCTTTGTATGGCAGAAGTGCTTGGACAGGAGAGGCTAAAGTCATGGCATCCTAGAAGGCTTTATGACTAGCTGCTGTGGTTCTCTTCTGGATGGTGGGAGATGGCAGCTCAAAATCACACAGTTAAACTGGTAATAAGGAAAAGTGTCAAGGGAGAGATTTCTTTTTGCCATAATGTCAACTCAACAAGACACTAGAGATTACTGGAAAGTTTCCCTTAGGCTTTTGCTTCTTAATATCATCCTCTGAAGTTTATCTGCTTTTCAAGCTCCTCCCACAATGTGTTTTCCTCCTGTTTCTACACCTTACACCTTTGTGAACTTAGCAAAGCCTTTTCTGTTCCCTTTCTCAGGGAGAATATTTAGACATTTCAGTGATCCTAAGTTAGTGCCTTTTGGCCCCTTGGTGTTGCTGTAATTTTCTGAATTTCCCTCTAATTTGTCAACACTTCTTTATTACAGCTCTAATGATATCTAGCACAAATGACAGCTGTCAGAATTAGTCGGGAGTGGTTACTTCCTCCCTTTATCGCCAAACCTGAAAGTGGACAGAAGCCTTCCCAAAGGATCTCCCAGTAAAAATGTGGAGTAGCAAAGACAAAGTGCTACACAAGCTGTTATAAAAGGTCCAACAAGGACATCTGAGAGAAGGTCATTGGGCTTCATGGAAAAAGTGAGCTCTGAAGGAGATACAGACAAATGGAAGTTGTTGATCATGGAGAGAGAAGGGTGATGGAGACCAGTTGGGATTGTGGTCAGGATGCCAATCTGGATGAGTGTTTGGAGATGTGTAGTGAAGCACAGGAAAACCATATTTTTCTGGTGGGAACGAGTGTGAATGTACTTTAAAAGCAGATCCCAGGGCACTGGTGAGGGAACTGGAACAGGCTCAGTGGGGCGAGGTGAGGAGGTGCAGAAACAGGTGAAGCACAAACAGGACGAGTTTTTGCTTGGCTCCTCCTGCTCTCAACTTGCCTTTTTCCATAGTGAATCCACTGTGACTAACACTGTCACATGCTGTTCACTCACTCCTGCTCCCCATGGGGGCAGAGCCATGTTCCTGGGTGCAGGGGTTTGTTTTGATGGGCTTCCTGATGTCCTTAAACTGGCAGATTTTATCTATCCAAACTCCTTGTTTACTTTTGCTTGCTGTTTCTTTAAGAAGAAAGCTACCTCTGTGGTTGCCATGGAAAGCCCTGCATATCTCATGAGACTGAACCACAGAATATATAGTGCAGCCGCAGAAAATATCTGGAAATATGTTTGCCTGAGAGCTGCAGTCCTCAGGAACTTGGCAGCCTTGTAAATGGAGATGCCCCAGCTGGGAAAGGGAAGTTTTTTTCCCCAGGCACTTAATGTGGGCATGGGGATGGGATGGTGCCTGGAAATCCTTTGCTCCATTAGGGGACCAGGGGAGAGCTGGGGAGCAGCTCGGGGATGTTGAATGGCATGGTGCCACGGCCGTTGCAGGGCGAGCTGGCAGCAGGGCGAGGACGACGGATGGAACGTGAGCGCATCGATGCCTCCGCATCCCTCTCACCTCCACTGGGCTGACAACAAAAACACACACCAACAACATGCACAAGCCCTGCTGCTCCAACCGCCAGCTAAAGAGCTGATTCCCACACCTTCCTCTAATCTAAAAACCACAGTTTCCCCTCACTCCCGCTGCCAAAACCTACAAGTTCCTCCACAACTTCCTTCACACAATGTTGTGTTTCATGCCGAAGTGAAACTTGGAAGTGAAAATCAATTGGGATGAATATTCAATTAAAGATAGTGCATTGATTGAACAAACCATTTTCATTTATTTATTTATTTTTAAAAAAACCCATTAAAAATGCCTTAATCAATGATAATATTAAGGGGTCTGGAACAGAACTGAGGTCGAGTGTTGCTTTAAGACTCCCAAACTGTTCTCTATCTCTGCCAATTTTTTTTTTTTTTAAAGTGAACATTACTTATTTTTCCAACCCAAGAGTTAAAGAAAAAGTTCAAGGGTTAAGGAAAAAAACAGAAAACAGAAGAAAAAAGGCCAGATATTCCATCTCAGCAATCTCTTTCTGAGGATGGATTCATTACTGCTCCTGGTGTCTCTGTGCTCAATGGCAATCAAAATGTCATTTTAATGCACAGATTTGCCTGAGAGCAGTTTGAGGATGCTGAATCCTTCCTCAGTTTGTGAGCAGGCCACACAGGACTTGAGGATGGAGCAGTTTTACAGCCTTCTCCCACTCCTACGATACAGCTGCCTCTAGTCATGGGGTAGCTCAAGTTACCAAACATTCCCACAGTAAGTCCCTGCTTTTAAAATACAGCTGTTTTTTTCTGAGAGTCTACCAAAACTGGCATTTTCTAAAAATGCCAGCTAAGGTGGTTCTGCTGTTCCCAGGAGTGAGGTTGGGAACACATTGCGCATCCTGGGTGCGCTTGGCACAGGTCTCCAGCCCCTGGAAGTTGCTGGAAGTGCCTCATGTGCCCAAAGATGGCAAATCATGAACCAAGGTCTCGTCAGGGGCAGTTTTGTGGGTCTGAAAGGGACTGGTTTGCTCAGAAATAATACAGCTTCCTATTTCTGCAGTGCTCAATGCTTTGCACATGCTGAAAATCTCCATGTACAACAGAGCCACACACAGGCCACTGGTTCAGGGCTGTTGGGGAGTCACTGAAATTAATTGTAAAAGCTGACAAAGTCCCCATTACTGTTCTTATTCCTTATCTTAAGCTAGCTACTAGGTCTTTCATAAACACAGGAAGGTCACGTTGTGACTTAGTGTCTCCTCAGCCAACGTCAGCTTCTGCCCCAGTTCTCCTTCTCCTACAGGGGCTGCAGCAAAGGCTTTCGTGAAAAGTAAACTCTCCTTGCTCTTCCACCAAGCTGACCAGGCTTTTCTGATGGTGCTTCTGCCATGCTCTTACATCCAGCTGTAGCCCACACGTGCTGTTGTTGGCCCTAAACTCCCTGCAGGTCCTCAAACCCTCCACCTTGGCTCAACATGTCATTGAGAATGGTTGGCCCAGCTTCTGAACATGGAAGAGCTGTTTTAATTTGTAGTTTGAATTAACCAGTTACTCCAGACTGAACACTTCAGAATTTCCAAAGTCCTAATTTCTCCTTCAGGGCTTTCTCCCATCCTGGGCTGCGGGTAGTTCCAGCTAGACATCAGCAGGTACAGCCTCCCTCCCATCTCAATCCGGGTCCGTTTCAAATGCATCCAAGTGCATTTCTATTGTAGTAGCCAAATCCAAAGTTTCTATGGCCATAGAAGAAAGGACAACAAAGCTTCTCTTGTAATATTTGGACCCCTTTAGCTGGGTCCCACTGTTACGTGGTGCCTTAACTCTGGCCCAAGCCCAAAGTCACCACCTGGGCAAGTGGGCACAGAGGGGGCTGGATGCTGCCCTCCCTCCAAGTTTCTGCAGTGACACACTCATTTACTACCCTCAAGTTTTGGAAAGCTGAGGGAAAAAATGAGTGCTCTGAGGCTGGCTTGCGACAATTTATTTTCAGTTTCTAAAGAGTTTCACTAAGAATATATTTCTTACTGAGCCTGATAATATGACTACATTATGAATGAGGCCGGTAAACCATCTTCAGAAGGGCTTTAATACCAGTTCAAGGGGAAACTAAATCAATGCAAATATTTTGCAAATAGCATCGTCAAGCTCTTTGCAAGAGCTCTGCATGGAAAATCTGTTTTGTGTTTGAGGCCAAAGATATGTCACATAAAACAATACTTGGTAGCTAGAGACACAGTTACACCCAGTGTGATGCACAGGGTCACCATTCACAGGGACAGGCTCAGGCTGTAAAATTTTACAAATTGGGTATTTTCCTTGTCTCACATTTCAATAAATCCCCTTTCCATCTCCACTGGCTGGGTTTGAGGGTGCTTATGGCCATCACATTTAGATCAGAAATTCCCCCTGCTAGAAGCCTTTTGCTGCTGGTTGGTCTTTGCCTTAAAAGCCATTTCACCAACTTGCAAGCCACTCTCTCCTTTCAGTAGCACCAATAACATCTCGGTACTCCCAGCAGCAAATGGTGGTGTTGGGCTGTCCTGCTCCCAGGTTGGATGACAGCACTAACAGAAGCATGCTGCACGGTGCAATTCATCAAAAAAAAGCTCCATATGTTGTATGCAAAAGAAAACATTACTTCTGGCACAGCTTTTTGCACCAGAAGCCAATTGCCACAAGAATACAGATGCAGGACTTGCCAGAACAAACCTAATTGCAATACTTGGGAGGTGTTTTATGTTTTTCTTCCTAACTGTGTCCAGGTGTGTTGAATTGTTTGAGGGAAATTCATGGTGTTGAGAAACAGAAAAAGGCTGTTCAACTAATGATGGGAACAACATGTTCTGCTGAGCTTTAATCTCTGAATTGGTGTTTTGCTTTGTTGTTTCTACTTTAAGTAGCATGAATGTAAATAAACAACATTACACATAACAGCTACTTCTGAGATGCTCTCTATTGCAGTTCATGGACATATTACATATATGAACTAATGGATTATTTTTGAGTAAGGTGGCACTAATAGGTTAAAAAAAAAGAAGGGAAAATAAGGTCAAGATTAAACAAAAAGTATCCAAATACTTAAAATAAGACTTTTGATCAAACACAAATATTTTTAGGATTTTTGATCCACAATATTTTTACTATTTTGACTTTTTATCTTGGTTCAGTGTATGGCTTTTTTTCTGAGTTCCTGAACATATTTGAGTGAAAGTTTTCTTTTGTCAGTTGTAACCTATTGCAAATGGGATAACTGAGCAATGAAGGATCCTGCAAATAAGATATATCCCTCCAAAGTCGTCCTCCTGTAGTAATTTTTTCATTGGTACCATAGAGACGGCCACAGCCTTTTGATATTGCCAAATACTTTTCAATTTGCCAGCTCACAGAGAGCTCTCCTTAAGAATGGAAAACTAGTGCTGTTACCAGCAATGCCTGAAGAATGAAGGAAAAGTAAATGCTGTATAAAAAAAAGCAATAGCTAAGAGAAATGTGGAAGGTAGCTGTTTTCTGTATTTGTGTGTGGGTATACAAGTTTCTCTTGCAGAGGCTGTGTGCACACAGGCACTTTTCACAGAGCCCATTCAATTATGTGAAAGACACATTGAGTTCAATAGCTCAGTTCAATTTCATTTGCTACCAAAAATACATGAGTGCATCTTCCCAGGATGGCCTCTTCAGGTACCAAGAAGCCATTAGAAGTCAGTTTCTAACTCTGATAAATAGGTATTGTGATTTTTAAACTGGTTATTCTCTTTATTTACCCATGAATTGCTCTGTTTTGTCCCTACACACATACATCTGTTTTATCTCAGAAATAACCCTGCTCACTGACAAGCAAAAGAAGAAAAAACCCAACAACTTCCAACATTAAGACACTGAATGTAGAGGCCTGGACAGAGAAAAATATTTTTAAAGACAGTGTGGAACTCCCATTTCCTCCCACATTGGTGTGGGTTTGGTTGTGCGCTGTAGGCAGACAGGTTGGTCGTGAATAAAGCCACGGGCTGCAGCAGAGAAGCGGGTAGTGGCCTGTTGAGTCTCAGATGATCTCGTTTCACAAAATGGGTTATGTGACCACAGGGAGGCAAGAAGGAGGAAAATTGCTGGTGAAATCAGTTAAAAAGCTTGTTCGAGCAACAAGAGATCTTCTGTGCCCATTCTGTCCATTAAGCTGTTGGCAGCATTGCTCTTGTCACCCGGCTGCTGGGTCACAGTAGCTAGGATGCTGAGGAGAGGGATCTGACTCCATGCAGCGCCAGGGATGTGACATGCTGCCAGCTGGCACAGCCCCGTTTTTCATACCTGAAGTGTGGGGGAATCTGAATTGCTGAGGGGCTCTAGCAAGCTGGCACACTGCTGTAATTCAGACCCCAGTCAAAGTGAGCTAATAATGACTGCTTGTTATTTTGGCATTCATTCACTTTATCTTTCTAAAGCATTCTCTGGAAAAAAACAAATTCACCTCCTTTAAACCACAGATAGAGGTAGGAAAACACAGAGACCACTGCCCCACTATGGGCACTGTGCATTAATGTGTCACCCAGCAGCACTAATTTTGGTTGAGATCGAGCACAGAAAAACAAGAATGAGAACCGTTTTTCCATTGCATTAGGTGAGCACCCACCATGAAGTTCCTTTCAGGCTGGCTCTGTGTTTTCATGCTGACTTTAAGCTTGGCTTTGGGATGAAAGAAGTCTGTCATCTTCAGTGAAAGCAAGTGATAACTTTTTCCAGCCTGAAGCCTGTCAGGGTGAAGTCAGCCTGCCCACAGTTTTAGGACAAATTTGCAATGGCAGAGCAAGTTTTTATCAGCATTTTATATTACGAAGCTGCAGTGGTTTTTATTTCATACCAGGTGTTCTAAAGCTGGATTTATTGTATGGTCAAGCCTTGCTTTCAGTGATTTCTGTGTCATTTGTAGTTTTTCCTTGGAATTCACAGGGGCTTTGGGTTTCTCTGAAAGCTGAATAAAACCTCTGGTCCAAGTAAGTGACAATCTGTTTCAGCTTGTTAGCTTTTTTGGTAGTGGCTCTACTTGGTCTGGAAAATAGCATGGCAAACTGATTTGTTCAGAAGTATGTTGTTTGATGGAAGCTGTCTTAGGAGGATCAATGTCTGTGATAATCCTTCCTGTGCTGAGATGAAAGGCTTTCAAATGCAAGGCTGCCTCTGCTATGTTTCTCTATCATTAAGTCACTTAAAAAGACAGGCAAAATATTGCTTCTAATTTTTCTTAAATACAGTTGGTGCATTTATCACAACATTTTGTCTTTTCCTCGTGTTTGGTTTCATTCCATGTTTCTCTTGGTTGCGTGGGTTTCTGCATTTCTGTGGGCTGTCCTTTGACTAGTGCTGTCACAAAAACTCCAGCTCATGCGCCCTTCAAGAATATTTTCAGATATTTACACCATAAACCAAAGCCTACATTGTGTACTCCAGTCACAGGCACCATTTCTACCTAATGTGCATGGTGTTGAATCAAAGAATGAAGTGATTCATATTTTTTTATTAGACATTGTGTTCAATTATATAAAACAGATACAATGATTTTTTTTTTTTTAATTTCTTCCTCAACCCAGCATTCCATTTCCATTTTTGCAGGAAAACTCTCTAGGAGAAGGTGAACAGAAACCCAGCTGTCTCCTGTGTTTCCCTGGAAGGCCTAAAATACTATGGTATTTCAGCAGATGATACCATAGTAACATCAAGGATGATAATGGGATCTAGTCAGCCTGAGAGAGAACACGTCATTCTCAATCCAGATTATGATATGGGGCTCCTCACTCCCAAGGAGCATCACTAGGGGTTGCCATTGAAGGCCAGAGGTGGGACCCCACTGGTGTATAAGCACAGACAACAGTCCAGACCAAGGTGTTTCCCCAGAGAGGTGTGCAAGACAACTTGTAGCTCCACATTGTACCTCCAGAAGCCCACTGTGATGTCTCCTTACTGGCTGCACGGGCAACAGCAGCACAGAATGAAGGATAACACAGAAAGTCAAAGCCAAAGTACCCATGGAAACACTCTGAGATCTTATTGAAGGTGTCAGAAAACCACCATGATGGAGACGTGCACACATTTTTGAGACTGGCAGATGTTCCTCAGGACACATCTTCATGTTGTTTTTTTCCTTATTTGACAAATCCTTAAGGCTACTGAATTTCCTGCCACTCACTCAGGGTAGCACAGACTGAGTCAGACTGCTTTGCAATTTTTTTTCTTTCAAGCTGTTTGCACAAATATTTGAGAACATTTTAACATGGATGTGCAATTTGGATGCCCGGCTCCAGATTCTGTCTTTTACCACTTTATCAAGACTCAGGGAAAACTATGCAACATTATCTTAAAAGGAAAGGCCACGCCTAGGGTGATGAAGTAGCTGAAGGTGAGAGAACAAGAAGTACTGGGCTCTGGAGTGACATTTTGCAACCCTCCTCCCCAATGCCTTCCACTCACCCCAGCAGCTCCAGAAAATGGAGTGCCAATGGTCAAGGGAAGTTATGAGACTTAGAAGGCTATAATCTGGAGTGGCTCTGGGAATTTCAGCAATCTTAAATGAGAAATAATAAAACCAAAATGTTGACTGAACAGAAATATCCATTTATTACCCTCCCTAGAAACATTTCTGAAGAGCAGATTTCTCTGTGCAGAAGACTGGTGAACCAAATGCCGTCCCACTGGAGAAAACAAAATGAAATGTCCTTTGGATATGCCCAGATAACTCCAGAGGCAAATGTCACCCTTTTCCCCTCAGGTACAGGTGGAGATCGCTGAGACCTGCAGGCTATTGGGGTGGCTGCGGGGCTGAGCCCTGTGTGATAGACCCTGCTCCCAAAGAGCTGATGTGTGACTGTGTGGGGCACGTGAGGAAGGAGCGTTGGAGTGGGCTGGGAAAAGCAAAGTCCACTCTTGCAATCACAGACACAGTCTTTTTTAATAGGTGAGCCCTGGCAGCTCTGACTTCAAATGGCTTTTTGAAAGCAAGTTGTTACCTCATGGTCAGAAATGATGCACTGAAATTCCTCTTCTGCCTTGAGGCTTATTGACATTTATTTCTTGGTGTTGATTCAAGTATTAATAAGATCTCTCTCCTGTATCCAGCAAGGGCAGGGCTTGCTTTACAGCCTTCTCCTTAGCTGAGTCTCTCACCTCTAATGTGGCTAACGATGCAGACACTTTGGGATGTCTTGTCCCCTCCCAGATTTGTCTGAGATAGGCCTATGGGCTCAGAGGATGCACATAGAGACACACACAGATGGTGAGTTCAAGCAAAGTTTTGTCTTCAGAAAATCCAGTGATTGTTGTTAAACAGCCAAGGCTGTTATAGTAATGCCAGAGCCCACTGACTCTACCTGGTTCCTCAGGAAAATGCAAAAGAGCTGAGTATTAACACGGAAACTAATGGGTAAAACCAGCCTGAATGTATGGATGGAGGCAGGGATGATGTAGGAGCAGGGCAGGGCAGGTTGAGGAGGGAGGGTGTGGTCTTGGGCTGTGTCCCCTTTTCTCACTAATTCTATGCTCTGCCTTGGCATTAGGCTGCCATCTCCGTGGCACATCGTGCTTCCTCCTGCAGGTCCAGCCGGCCCCAAACGCCAGGGAGTGGGGAGATGAGAAACTGATGGCATACCAACAGCATGAAAGAAGGGTGTGAGTCCACGTGGGGGGTGGGAGAGGGTGAGAAGGAGGATGTGCCAGGAGGGAGGCAGGGTTTTAGAGCTTGAGTTTAATGCAGGGAGGCAGGAAGACAGAGCCGGGCAACCTGGCGAGAGCTCCTACAAACTAACTTGCTGTTTGCCTCACTGTTGGTGTGTGAAAAATGTGACTGACACAAAAATGACACCACCCAGGGTAGTGTCCTGATCTGTACTTTGCACTCTGAAAAACACTTGTGAGTGGGATTAAGAGAGGGATGGGGAAGCCTGAGAGATATTAATTTCTCTACAGCCGCAATTATAGTTGCTACTTACTGGAAAAGTGTTGACCAAGTACTCCTCCAGCTCAGTGGCTTGAAGAGGACAGGATGACCTTGCAATGTGGGAAATAACCTGCCAGAAAAATGACAAAGCCATGGACAAGGCAGTGTCTGGTGCAAGCTTTCATCTGCTGCACTGAGAGAAAACATGCAAGACAACCAAAATAACATCCTTTGGCATTGTCTGACCCAGAAAGACTGAAAATGAAGAGAGAGAGAAATGGAATGGAGACAAAAAATAGCAGTGTTTTTGGAGATACTCATTAGTGGTGTCTTTCGATAGTTTTGAGCTGCAGACAAGCCTGTGCTTACACGGCTGGGAGCAGAGGCACTCAGCATGTCTCAGACCCATTTTCCAGTTCACGGTTCTCCTGTTTCACTACAGTGCTCAGAGGCCCAGATCGTTGTGTTGAGAAGCAGGTTTGCTGCCTGGAGGACAAGGGACAAGAAAGGGATTTGTTTGCATGGGCCAAGTGGCATCTGAATAATCTGTGTTGGTTCACAGACTGATGCTTCGTGCTGGGAGTGCCTCTGAGCACCTCGGTCGTGCAGTCTGCAGAAGGGTCCGTGGGCTGCAGTTCCAACCTTGCTGGAGGTCACTCCTTGGGCTTGACTTGCTTCACCACCTTCCAGCCAGCCAAATCAGCTACCAGCTCTTTAACGCTGCAGTGATTTCAAAGGACCAGATGTGAAAGTGGCAGGATCTGGCTCTGTGGGAGCAATAGGAGCTGCTCCGTTTTCTTTCCCTGAAGTCAGCCATGCTCTTGGCATCTTCGAACCCATCTCTCACGGCCATCATTATAGTGATTTGACACATCACAGAGTGCTTACCATTGTGCCTTGGGAGACACTGACTTAATAATTGATCATCGCGGTAATAAAACAAAGCAGAGCGGCCCCCTCGCTCCCCCGCCAAGGCTTTCTGTGCTGCTGGGAGTGCAGCAGGGAGCAGGAATGTTTGTGGGAGTGGTGTGGTGTGTGCAGGGAGGCTGAGGAAAGCCCCCTGCCTGACAGACACACATGGAGGATTGCCTCTGTTATATTTGCTGATCGCACATTATTCTGACCAAGAGCAGCCAGGTGTTTTCGACAAGCAGAAATTTCTCCGCTCTCGCGTGCTGGGGCAGGAGTTCTGTCAAGGGAAGGGTCAAGTTCCTGCCACACTCCAAACAAATAACGGTGTTGAGGACAAGAGCTCAGAAATGTAAACACAAGGACTAGAAAAAGTATTTCAAGCCTCTTTATCCCAGGGTAGAAGAGGCTTGAAGGACAGCCTTTCATAAGATTTCTGCAAATTTCCTCCTGAGGAGACATCCTATTTTTGACAGAAGCCAGCCAGTCTGCACAGAACAACCATGCCAGAGCCATACCCCCGCTCTGCCTGCTGGACCGGAGCCCTCTTGTGCTCCAAAGCCAAATGCCACATCTGGCTGCCTCCTCTCCCTCTCTGCCACCTCTGAAATTAAAATGCTGGTCTTTCTCAAAAATAATGGTCTTGTCCCAGAAATGTACATAGACAGTGACAACAGTGGTATAGATTGTGAAAAACTGAGTCGTTTTCTGAATTACCTTATTGGAAATCTTTAATAAGAAGCAGCTGTTTCACTGAAAACATTGATGACCTTTAGCGTGAGCATGAGGTGGCTGGTGGATATGTGGTGACCCTGGCCACCTGCCCTGCTGATGAGGACTGCAAGCAAACCACTGGGCACGTCGGAAGTCTGTCAAAACCAGAAAAATCCTGAGTTAGTCACAGCAGGAAGACAGACAGCAACATCAGAGCACGCTGTTGCATCCAAGCGGTTGGTGACTTACAGGCTTGACAGTCTTCCAAAGCAAAAAGCTGTATGCAGCAACAGTGCAAGCTCAAGACAGGGAAAGCAGATGTTCCCGGCTCCTCCTCCGTCCTTGTTCCCATGTGTTGACTAAGAAGGTTTTGTAAGGCAGAACATGCTGTAAATCAGAGCTGGGAAGAGATCACCAGTTGGGTTAAATGTGGTTTTTAGGGTGCATAAGTGAACCACTGTCATTTACAAATAAGGAGACTACTGCTTTAAGCTTTCCCTGAACAGCTGCGCTGGGATCCAAGTGGAATATCATATACTTCACTGAAGTATCCTTACTCTTTCAGGACTATATTTTTATGTAATCCACATTTTCTTGGGGTACCTGTGCATAGAGATCCCATTTCAGGTTTACCCAAGCAAGAAGTTTCTCAGCTAAAACTACTTGAACCTGCCCGTCTTGTCCTTCATGCTCAGCGCTTCCATAGCTCCCAGCAGTAGCTTTTGCAGGATCAGATGGTCTAATTTTGACCGTTTTGCACCAAACAGTGCATGATGCTGTGATTTCTGCGAAAGCCAAATTAAAACCAGTATGTGAATAAGGATGTACTCTTAGGATGTGTGTATTTGTCTCTCTCAAAATTAACAGTTTACACCGCACAATATGGTTTGCTGAAGGCTGAGCTATGATTTTCTAGGGAGTTTGGAACATCAGGAAATATTCCCAAGCAACCTGAAGTGTCTGTAAATAAAGCTTTTTTATTCATTGGTTCAGTGTTCAGGAAGCTGCTTCCTCTTACACAGGTTGCTTCAAATCTTTAAATTCCTGGTGAGCTGTTGTATCACTCTGCAGCTTGGCCCTTCTTCAAATAGTCCCAGCTCCATCTCTGTAGAGAGGGCTGGAGGGGAGGAAATCTCACCCATGAAGAACAGACAGGTAGAAGCCCCGTCAGACTTCTCTGGGGTTCACACAAAGATCTTCCACAGCCTCGAGACCTGTCCTCATGGCAGACCTGCCTGGATGTGATGCTGGAAACCCACACTCTGGTCTTGCGAATCATGTGCTCAGAGGGGCTTCTGCCTTCTGTATTATTGACTCAATCACTTTATTAAGATTTATGATCCCATAACAAATCTATAATTAGCAGTTGAAAGATATCTTCATAAAATCAAGGTACTCTAATGTAGTTCATATCATATGCAGCCTTTTATCTGTATATGGATTTTCTTTCTTATGAATGTTTTATCCCTTGTTTTTCCCTTTTGCACAGTTTAATAAAAAATTAGAAACTTTAAAAATTAAAATCTTCTATGGAAGGAAATGCTTTTATTGGAAATCTTCTGATAGCCCAACTGGAAAAAAACCCCTGTTTTAGCAAAAAAAAAAAAAAAAATTAGTGTAGAAGTGTCACATTCAAAAAAAATCAGTCTAAAAAAATCTGAAAGAAAACATGCTGATTTTAGTCAAAACAACTCATTTTTAAATAATATATTTTCATAACAACAAAGCAATATTAAATTTTACATTAAATATTTCAAAGTGATTGAGATCAGGGAATGTATCAGATCTAAATACAGTTTGTTCCCTGTATTTTAGTGAAGATTTTTGAAGTCTCTCTTTTTTTCCTTGCAATTCAAAATGGGAACATGCTGCTGATTCTCATAAAATGGAGGATCCACTTCTGTGCCCAAATTAGTTTAAAAATTCTTTCTTTTCCTTGCAACAGGCCAGTAGACTTTTTACTTACTATAGGAATTTTATTACACTTAGTACAATAAGCATACATTTTCATTACAGCAACACATCAGTGATCTTTTAAATGGTGAATAAGTAATTCTGGTGATGTGTGCTGCAGAGCCTGAAGTTTGCATGTGAATTCACGGGCTCCTACGAAGGTGAGAGACGCTCCTTCGTCAGGATCCAGGGCAGCTGGTGTGCCAAGGAATGGGAGCCCAAACCAGATATAGGAATTGCTCAATCCTGGGTGGTGTCTGAAGCTGTTACACACCTGTAGGGTGAGTAAATTGAGGCTGGGTTGGGCTCAGCACCCTTTTCTGTTTGTGGGTTTAGGTACCTGTATTGCAGTTTTTCCTCTGGAAAACAAGGTGAGCGTCAGCTCCAGAGTGGCAGAACGGTTGCCCAAGAGCAAGAGACCAGGTTGGCTGGACACCCGCTGTGGCCGCTAAAGTGAGACTTTTATCTTAAGCAATGGTATTTAATGTATCATGGTCTGTGAAAAAATAAAACATGCTCCATATCCTGGGCAAATGGGGAGAAATCCAAGTCTCCTCATGATGGGACTCTTCCCTCATTCCCCACAGCATTGCTGAAACACCACCCTGATCTCCTGCAGGAGGCTGCTGTCTACATCCTGTCCTGAACCCCAGGGTCTGGAGGCTGCTATTTTAGACCTGATCCTTTAAACCTGAGCCTTGTAAAATGCTGAAGGGAAAAAAAAATCAGTTTCTGATAATGAATCTTGTTATTTTCCTAAACTCAGAGGAAATCTGCAACACTGGTTGTCCTGGAGGAGAGTGAAGGAACACTGCTTAATGAGAACCTGGTGGGTTAATTAGTCCGTTGTATGATGTGGTTAGTCAATAGGAAAGAAACACTTGGAAATTTTGAACAACATAATCATGATTGACCTTAAGGTAGCGGTGGCCTAATAAGCAGTTAAATGTGCCTGAGCAATAGGGAATGTTCGAGCAAGAGAGGATTAAGAGGAACTGTGCTCATGTGTCTCTGCACAGTTTGAAGCAGAACTGCAAAAATGAATGTATTACTGAGGCTTTTAGCAGCAGCAGAGAGACTGCAGTATTTCCAGCTCAGTTTGTGGTATCTCCTTGGTTTACTGACCCACAGAATCTGTGGGTGCACACAGAGGGGTAGCACATATTGCAAGAGCTAGGAGGGAATATAGAAAGGGAAAGAAAAAAAAAAAAGATAGTAATCTGAGCTTCAGGTTTATGTTTCCTTTTGGGCTACTCAGAGGTCCCAAAAGGGTTTTGTCTTCCTCTCTCTAGCTCAGCAACCATCATGTGCACCCAGACTGCCTCCCCTAGTAACTCTCAAAATGCAAGTTTTTGCAACCTATACTTTTCCCTTTATAAAAGTTGTTGCATTAACGACTCTTTTTGGTTGTTTTTTAAAAAAAAGTATTTGCTAACTTGAAGTTCCAGGTAGATAGCTATTTGTTTCACCGTCATTTTGCTGTGGCCTGCTACGTTGCTTAGTCCTTTTCACACGCGGGTGTTTGAAGAAGGCTGCCACAACCAATGCATGCTCGCTGTGTGTGCAGGATTTCCCTCCCTGCTGCCCCAGGCAGCGCAGCATGGTCCTCCCGAGGAACCTCCTGAGGATCTTTTCCTCTCGTACCTCTCATTTCCTCTGACTCAGCTGATTGCTGAGTATTTTGCAGCACTTTCCTGGCCTTGGCCTCTGTTCTACAAGGGCTCCAGCTCCCTGCCATTACTCACCTATTGCTACTGGTTTCATTTCACCTGCGGTCCCAAGCCCGTTGCTATTTTGTGTAAGCCTGCCAGATTTGCCTGCACAACTGTTCTTTTGTCCAGATGGATGGTTAGCTCAGGCTATTTAGTGCTGATCTGGTTTTGCTATTGGTTTGTGCGTACCCGAGGGAAGAGGTTTTGTATTCAAATTCTCCCGGAGTGCTGAGTCACTTGAACTCCGCTACTGTGTCATGTGCTCAATTGTCTGAGTACTGGACCTGGTTATGTCATACCTTGCAAAATGTGTTTTCTGTTTCCCCATCGGAGTTTTGCCTGAATGTCTTCCAAAATATCCACCTACTAGAAGCTGGGAAAGTTCTCTCTCATGATGTAATTCCCCTCTAAAAGGCCGTTTTGTTCTTTTTCAAGAATCTGGTTGGGATTTGATAGCTAGGGTACTTTTTGCCTGCTTTGCCCTTTCTGTATATTGTTGGGCATTCACGAGGATTTAATCCTTGTGATTTGGCCAGCCAAATGCCAACTGTTTGCAGTATTGCCCCATCAGATTACAGTCACATTACGGTGTGCTCAGAGAGGTTCCCGTAATCCAGCAAACTCCTGGTTGCACTCAGAAAGACATGTAAATGTTGCTGGTCCGGCTTCCACTAGTGATGCAGAGTTCACCAGACCCTCCTTGTGGCTCACTGAGGCTAAGCTCAAGCCCAGAAAGATTCATCATCCACAGCACTTTCCCAAGAGACTTCTTGACACAATGGTCAGCAGACTGTTTTGCCTTGAACAAACCAAGTGCCCTGGCTTCACTCACTGGTAATCAGCAGTGACACTTTTTTGGTGATTCTGTTCGGTGTTTTTGGGTTGATGTAAATGCCAAAGTACCTGCAAGACTTCCAGTGCTGTTAGAGTAGCAAGTCAGTCTGTGCTAGTTTCCAAAGGTATAACCATCCATTTTCTTTGCAGCCTTGTAACTTCCTTCCTTAGTGACTACACTGCACATTTCTCACGTCTCATTGGCTCCATCTAAGCTTATTTATAACTTCACTTCCTTGTCTTGTGCCCTTGTCCATTGCAGAGCTTGACCTACAGTGGCTGCTGTCTCACCCTGGGGACATTCTCTAGATCAGGCTTTACGTTGTCCTGCCTCCTGCAGGGTCCTATAAAACCCAAGTAAGAGTTTCTTAACGACAGTTTGTATTTATCTGATGGTTTTAGCATGGCTTTGTGTATTTCACCAACACACAGTCACATTTTTGCAGCCGTATACTGATGTTTATTGTTGCTGGGATGAATGTGGCAGCTGACTCTGCTGTTTGCGTGGAAATGAATCAGTTGTTGATCCTGCAGCCTTGTGGTAGGGGTACCGGTTGTGTGGCTGGCAGCCTTCTTGCCAGGCAATGAGGCCACATCAGGCAATCAAATTGATCCAGGTCTGTGTTGTGTTGACTGCTGCTCCCTGATCCTCTCCCTTCAATAGACCAGCAGCCCTCACAATTTTCCAAAATTGCCCCAGATTTAGATTTATTTCTCCAAGTTTCTGTTTCCTTAGGGTGAGTTGATCTCAAGAGTAAAACACTTCCATATACCTTACCTGTAGGGGTCTACACATGCATGAGGTCTCCAAGCTTACATTGTAGTCAATGAAGGTCCAGTCCAGAGAGCTGAAAGAAGAACTCAGCTTGCCAACTTTGGGTGCCTACTTTGAGGAAGAATGGCTGAATAGCTCTCCATTGCAATCTCCATTGCTTGTAGTGACAAAGGAGGGAACACTGTTGTTTAAAACAAGTCTAGTGCTGTTTGAGGTCCCCTGGGATGTCTGGGACATATGCAGTGGATTGGCCAATATGACAGAGAGCAGCATATGGCCAATATGACCAGAGCAGATACTCCACAGATCCTAAAATGAAACCTCACCTTTTTGTGCTGTGTTGCAACTAATAACATTTAGACTTCCATAGCTCTGCTACTAAGAGCTGTTTGCAAGCTCTTAGTAGCAGAGCTATTTAAGAGTGCAATTCATATTCTATCATATGTACTTAAAGAGGGTTAAGGATACCCCCTCCAGACTTTTTCTTCTTCCAGTCTGTGCTTCATCTTCCATGATTCGAGTAGGAAGAGGTAAAGTAGAAACATTTTTGTTATGCTAAAGAAGAGAGAATGCTGGCAAATATCCTGATAGCCATATTCATGAGGATTGTTTCTCAGTGTTGATACTGTGGCTCCAGACTGAATAAAAATAAATATTTCCTAATTGCAACACATAGAAAACATAAGAATAAATGTGTATATTTAATAGCTGAACACTCAAGTATTTTATTTGATTTTCAATTGTGTCAAATGGAGCATTTCCTTAATTGCTCCAGCCACTAGCTTCACTCTCTGACCTATATTTATGTCCAGAACAGCATTAAAACATACAGAAGTAGAAGACAGGAATGGTTCTAGATAGCTTTTTCCAGTTTTTATCTGATGAATAAGAGACTGTCTCTGAATTAGAGACAAGTGTCACCCAAGCCCAGATCTGCAGCAGTTGTAAATGTGTCTCGCAAAAAAGGAGGCTAACAGACTTCAGGTAGAGTCAACAGCCTCCCCCAAACCCTCCAGCCCACTCATGTATGTTAATATAAGGAAAGCAAACATTTGTAAAAGAAAGCCATCCAGCTAGAAATGTTGAGAACATGTGTTTTCCTTGTTGCAGTACAGCCAAAAGAGACAAACTTCCATTTACACAGTATCATGTTTTGCCAAATTAACAGTAACAGTACTATTAATATTTAATATTTATATGAAACTGTCATTAGGAGGCCAGTCGGATCTTATTCCTACTGTGTGAGATGTGCAGACACCACAAATGCTTTAGATTATTTTTATTTATGTTGAGGAACCATGGTAATGTGCTGCAACCCCATTGTGCCTACCAAGATGCAGGCCCCAGCTCCTGGAGGCTTAGATGCATTTTTAGGACATTTTGCTTTTATAACTGTGAGGGTTTCAAGTAAAGTTCTTTCTTTATAGTTTTTTGACATAGCATTAAGAGCTGAGTTTCTATGTTGAACCAGACCATTATGCAATCTGGTTCTGGTAACACCTTTTCAGGATGTTACTGGGTAGTGTTAGAGGGCATTTCCCATGGCTGGGAAAGAGTTGCAGAAGGAAAGATGTATGTATTTTTGTTTTGACATGGAAAACTGGAACATCATGGAGTTTTATTTTTGTGTGTGGGTATCAAAACAGATAAGTTTGAACCTCCAGTGAAGCTAGTGAGATATTTTGGTTTGCCAAAGCCATGTGAGTTTTTCAAAGGACTGGATAACCACATAAAATGAGGCTCCCTGGGTATTGTCCTAATCCCATGAATGCTCCATCTCCTTCAATTTAGGTGTTGCAGGATATATGATTCTATGAGCTGCTTACCAATGTATGAAATGGGTCCTTCAGCACAACCACCAAATAGGTAAAGATTACTTCTGCTACCACTACCACTACCAATTTGCCATCAGGCATCTCTCAGGTCATCGTAATATCCTTAGCTTAAATTTTGATATCTTCTCTCTCAACATACACGGGGTTGATCTGAGGTTCATCCTGATATTAATTTATCAGAAAAGTTAGTCTGGCTACTTTGATTGGCTGAGCCCCCAACTCCATGTGTATAATCCTAGCAGACTATCTAAATTTTTTCTTCTGTGTGATGAAATGACTCCAGCACTAGTGCTGTTTTGGTAGATAGCTTTGCATGAATGAATTCACCCGCTCCTCCCCAGGGAGGGACCTTGGACAGACACCCCATGGCTATGCCTTCCAGCCTGCAGCCTGTAACACTTCACCTACCATCACAAAGGCATCCAGGATGGCTCAAAGCTACCATGGGGGCTACACCTGGGGCTGCAATGCACACTGAGGTCCTGGTTTTACTGGCTTGGTTTTTTTTCCACGATTGTGAGAAAGAAGCTTGGAGTTTTTGATGAAGCAGACAGTTTTCTGTGTAGAAATTATGGGTTTGAAGTCAGGAACAAGCAAGCTTTTAGCTTCAAGCTTTGTGCTTTTGGCTCTCCTGATTGTCCCCACTCTCCATGTTTTGATTTGCATCATTTGTCTCAGAGTGCATAAGCCAGATCCCTTCAGATGAAAGTAAGCCAAATGCTGTGTTCCAAGCAACCAGGCACCTAATGTGCTCCAGCAGTTAACAGGAGGTCTGTCCTGAGGACCAGATTAGAGCTGTCCTGAAGTAAAACCACATGAGGCATGCAGTGTAGCTGCTAGGTCCTTAGCACAAGTGGCTTTGCTGCTGTTGCAATCTGCAATAGGATAATCTGGTGCTCCTATTGCCCCACTTCACTTGTGAATGCAGACATAGCCCGAATCCGTGTGTGTCTGTAAGGAGCATATATATACACACAAGCTCACTGCCTGTTCAGAGCCGCCTGTCTCTCAGAACATTGATGATTCCCCTGGTACTTAGAGCCTGGGGATTCTTCTTTGGTGAGTAAATTGCAGTAGGAAGATGTGTGTGAAATTTCTATAATCTAGGATTCTTAGTAAACTCTCCTTTCTTCAACTGTGTTGAAGAAAACTAGGTGAATATATGTGGAAAGTGTTTCTTGGAGCTATATGAAATGACAGTTCACTGCATCTGTATCATACCTTGCACAGTAATTTTACTTGCATTACTTCCAGAATGCTTGCTACAGAACAAATGCAGGCCAAATAAATGATATAATTTCATACAGAGATTTTCCAAACATCATTTTTCTTAACCAACTAAAGAGATATTCTCAACTCTGAAGATAACAAAAGCAATTTTGTCCTGATCTAAGTAGGTCTATCATTCAGATGAGGGAAGCTAAAGCTGAACATCCAAAGGCTCTGTTAAGTCCTCAGCTGTTCCAGTTCTTACTTGACTTCATTCATGCCCTCAAGTTATACTCTATAGGCATATAAGCAAGCTTCACGACCAAATTAGACGGTTGGCCTAAATTCTACTCTTTCAGGCTAGCTACTTTTAGGAAAGAAGCAGTGCATTTTGTACAGTTTGTGAAGAAATACCATGCTGTGCCTTTAACGTGGACCTATACATAATTCAGGAAGCCTTGCTCACCAAAGCAAGCTGGTTTTTCTTTTTTTTTTCTTTTTCTTTTTTTTTCTCTTTGTTTAAAGACAGCAATGTAGTAGTGGCTAGGACTTTTCTGAGGCACTTCACAAGAATTTTACCTCTTCAGCTACCAGTCCTGTGGCTTTAATACATCATGGACCAATTCCAGCGTCTGGCACAGTCAGTAGGAACTTTGCCCTATATCAGGCTGTAATCCTGTAACACAGAAATCACATGAATATTTTTCATAAGTGTCAATTCTTATAGATCTCTGTTTACTTACAGTAAGATATTATTTGGGTTCCTATTCACCACTTTCCTTTCCTCTAATCCATCCTTCTACTTCTCCACCAAATCAGAGATTTCCATCTCCAAATGGAAACGATCACCTACTGGAGGCCCTTTCTGGACCATTTTTTCCATCACTTTGTTAACCCAACCTGCAGTGTATAGCCAGACATGGCATAAGAAATTGTCCAAGTAGGAAGAAGTGTAAAATGAAGCTGAAACATGATTTGTATGATGCTAGAATTGAACCTAAAGCTGTGAAAAACATATAAATGACATCAAATATGCTCAGGTTTGAGTGGGCTTTGGTTGTTAAGTGTTCTGCACAAAAGTGGCATTTCAGTGGGCTTAGAACTGTTTGAAAAGTCAGGATAAATTTGCTGTTTTTGAAGGTGAGAGGGAGGAAAGAGAAAGTGATATATAATGATAGATTACTTGATTTAAAAGCCACCTGTCTCCTTTCTTTCAGTAGTTCATCTGTCAAGAGACTCCTTCAAAATGCAGGAATAAGGCTTTAGTTTCCTCATCTGCCTAAGGAGATCTGAGCCCATCTTAATTTCCCAGGAATGGCCCCTAATCACCAGACTGTTCAGTATCTCTCAATGAGGGAGCAAGAGAGAAGAAAGGTTGTCTTTTCAATACCTCCAATAGAGTGTGTTCTACTTTGTTTACAATCTTGAAATATTCATGAAAGTGATGTCCTGCCTCTCCACTGCAGAGCCTAAACACCATGTTATAGAGTTATTCTCTCTGGCGTAATTAATATTTCAATATTCTATATACAGTGGAACAACATCAACAGGGTGAAGAAACCCAAAACAGGAAGTATTTCCCAGCAGAATATTCCCTTGTGCAATAGATGTAACTTCTTTCTCTAGGTTCAGATCTCTGTGTGAAAAGTGGGAACTGAACCCCAACCTTCTACCTTCTGGTTGGACTTTGCAAACATTGAGTAGAGAGGTGGCAGCACCTGTTTGAGGCATTTAAAAAAAATTGTTTCTTTTTTTTTTTTTTTAAATTTAAAGAGGCTAAAATAGCAATGCAGTGCTTTATTTTTTAATTTAGTCAAGAAAAAATCTGAAAATGAGTCATATTAGTTCATTGGGCCTTGCCAGGTTTTGTTCCCAAACTCAAGAATTTGGTAATTTGCATGTGTCTTGGCTTATGATTAGTGGGAAAATATCAGGGGAAGTTAAGGTAAATTTGCAGCTGTCTAATGTGAAGATCAAAAAACACTGTTTGGAAATATGATGTTAGCAATTTTGGAGTGGCCTGCTGATTTTCTCCTGGTGATACAAAATCAAATACAGCCCATTTTCAAATTAAAGTTTTGGGGTTTTTTTTTCCCCTTTACTGGTAGATACAGATATTCCACATGAAAGGGTTTTGGTCCGTGAACATGGCGAGCTGCCCTTTCAAAAATGAGGACTATTTCTGAACACATGCTTTTCAGGGTATTGCTGCTGTCTTAGAAGTGACTTGTTGGATTTACTTCAAACCTTGACAAAAAAATATCTCTCCTGGCTGTACAAAAAAGTACCCAAAATTTCAAGCTGTCTGTGATTGTCTTGCCTCTATTTCTTGATGAAGTGGGGGCAAGAGTTCCACAACCTGGTTTATTAAGAACTGTGTCTTACTGCTTTAAATATAACTCCCTTAGTTTTTTACCGTTTTACCTTCTTGGTGAGGATGGGTTGCAATTCATGACAAAAATGCCCTGCCAGCACTGAGGCTCCTGTTTCATTGCTTTATTAGGTCTTGAGCTATATGATTAGCCTGAGGGATAGATTCACAAATAGCAGCTGCTCAGCTGGGGTGTTTCCTTAATCCATGCCTCTCCCTTTCAGAATCAAAGCCATAACAAGGTACGAGAATATTATCTCTACCCGACAGAGCTCTACGAAGTGAGTAGGGATGCGAGTAAATGGGCATGTCTCTACTGGAAATCTCATAGAGTCTAAGATAAGACAACTGCACTTCAGTGATGAACAGCTCTCTGTTGACACATTTAATCTAAATTAATTTTTTGTCTTTATGCAGCGAGCTAAAATCTAAACTATCTGGGGCACTGGAAAAAGCAAGCCCAAAAAGATAGCTGTAACCAAGCTGCTGTGTGAGCAGTACCATGGAACTGCTGAGAATGTTTTTAGTGCTAATTATTGTACATAATAAAATGTATTTATCATTCTGCTTAGGAAATCCTGTGGATGTGTTGCATTTGTCCATTCCTACCTCTCTGATACTTCATATATACTTAGTAATATTTTTAATTAGTAAAATTATAATAAAATATAAAATATAAAATAATATAAAATATAAAATATTTAAAATATAAAAATAAAATATACTATAAAACATTAGATATAAAATATAAAATATAAAATATAAAATATAAAATCTGGATGGGTTACTTATTTGCCATAAATAGTGGAAACTGAGTTCAGTTCACCTAAAGTTCAACTGATGAAGTCACTCTGGAATTACTGGTTGCAATAGAAACCTACTCATTTGTATTAACTGAAAAACTGGTTAAGTTAAACTGGTATGAAATTAAAGTGATTGAGAAGAGAATCAGTACCATTTGTTTATTGTTCTGACACCTACTGTGGTTTTCTGATACTGACATGTGAAATAATTCAATGAGTAACTTACAGCCAGCTAAATAGCATCAGATGGCACAAAACCTGTCTATTTTCTAGCTGTAGTGAGCAAAATTCTTTTAATACTAAGGCCACTGTTTCCTGTCTGAAAATTTTCAGATGTGTTTGTGATATATTTTGAGAAAATAGGAATTATTGTGTTAGATGCAGAAAGATTTTCTGTCACTTTATCAGCCTGAGTTTTTGAAGTCATGCCCATAGGGTAAGCAGGGCTGTGTTAAGAGCTGAAATACAAAAGGGAAGGAAAACATGACTCTTAATTCTTGGGCTATTGGACTCATGTGGATATGTACCCTCCATGCATGCAAGTGTGTTTGTACATAATTGGAGCTTGCGAAAAGGGTGGGGGAGCAGATGCAAGATAAACGGTTCTTATAAGAGCAACTTGCCCGACACTTTTTTGTAATTTTAAAGCATCTCTCTCCTCCAAAGAAGTGATTATAGTTATTGTCCCTTCATTACTCTAGAGGTCTGTTTCCTGCAAGGAGTCAGAATAAAGTATGCCACTGCTAGTGACATAAATAGTGTTTTATTTCTGCTAACCATGCAGAACAGCACTTCAGGGAGAGGGAAGCAGGATTCTGCCCTTCCTTTTGCCTCATGGAGGGAACATCTGACTAGTTTCCTATCAAGACTTCATTCTGTATAGCTGTAAAAGTGGTGGAATTAGAGAGTTGTATTTCAGACAATGATTTGAAGGTTTGCACAGGTCAAAGTCAGGCCATACCCTCTGTCAGCTCGAAGGGAGATGGGTAGGAACTGGCACATCTGAAAGTCTGAGGTAAGCTTGTAGCATCCGTGAGAAGCAACTACAGAAGTCCACAGTCCTGAAGAAAGGCTTTGTGCCCACCAGTTTGCCTCTTTTTTACCCATTATTCTAATTGGTTTGATAAAGGATATAGCTTCTGCCCATGAAACTCTCATCATCACTTGTCCTCATGTTAGATACACAGGTTATACTTTTGTTCTTCAAGATGTACTACAATTTTGACAGCTGACTGCTATTTTTAATCTTTTCTCGGTATTTTCTGCTGTTCCTCATTTATAGGCAAGTTTGGTTTTTTTTATTTTTTTTCCTCCTATATCCCTGTCTCAGGAGCAAATACAGTTCTTGCCTATTTGTCTTCTGGTGGCCCATTACTTTGGTTGTCACTGCTTGATGCTCAGTGATATATACGAGCCTGACTCTGTGTGTGGTCCTCATTATGCTAATTGCTTCTCCTCTGCGTGAAAGCAGAGCTTTAGGTAACTAAGCGCTGCCTCAGAGATGAAAACATTAAGAAGAGCTGAAGTTATTCTATTTTTAAAACTTCATAGCTCTGAGTTTGTGCATTGAAATCGAGGAGTCTGAAGGTGATGCTCTGGGCTCACCGATGACAGTGGGAATTTTGACATTGGCATTAATAAGGTACAAGACTCCTTTGAGAGCTCAGGATAGTCTTTGATGGATTTCAGGTATTTACCCAATGAGGCCTTTTTTAAAGATAGATCTGTTTGTCTAAATACCATTTGTTATAGCCAGGCACTAACAACAACGAGACGCAGAGCTGGCACATCACTTACAGCACTCACCACCCTCCTGCCCTGCAGCACCACTGTGGGGAAGCCATGGGTCTGTATGGACTTTTGGCAAGAGATTGCCTTCTTCATTGAGGCTGATCCACCTAATCCTTAAGTGAAATAACACCACACAGAGCAGGCTTCTTTAAGCTGTGTATTTGTTTTTACTTTACAGCTTACAATGATAGCAGAGCATATGGCAATGCAGATGAGCAGTCAAGGTCCGGTCTCTGGGGATGAGTGTAATGGCACTAGCGCCTCACTGAAGCCCAACGACTGATGCCAGGGATGACTCTGGTCCCAGGAGCCATCTGCTTCCTTACTGGGGGAAAGATGTGTTGGCTGTGTGGAGCTGGCTGATCAGAGAGCATAACGCCCAGCTCAGACACATAGCCAAAAGCGTGCTCAAAAATGCATCACCAAATCTGCTTCTGAGTTACTTTTGTAGTGCCTAAAAGTAGTTGAATGCAGGCTATATATCAGCAGTTTTCTGCAGTATCTTGGGGCAAGGAAACAAAGGAAAACAAGCTTTCTGTCAGGATGGTCACAGTTCCTTGTACTTCTACTAAGTAGTCTTGCCCTGTTACTCAATATGCTGCTCAATCCAGGAGAAACATCACAGCAAAAAAAACCCCCAAAACCTCATATCTATGCTGCTGATTGTGGACATTTGCATAGAAAATTTGCATTTCAAAAGTATATTTGCTCTAATGCTTACCTTTCAAAGAGCAATCTGCCTTTGGAATAATATGTACTATAAACCTCCTATCAGGTGAAAAAATCTGTTATGGTTGTTTGCTTGCTTTCGCTGCCTGTAAAAACTATCTGTTAGCTTAGTTTCTATGGACAACTTCTAGGTCTGCCATGGTTTTGATCCCTCAGTGCTGTTTCTCTGTCATCTGTTCACTCCTACTACAGACATCACTCTCCTACGAGTATTTCATTCCCATGCAGTCTGTTGACCTGTGCTATTTGCCCCAGCATGTGTCAAGGGTGACAATGGTTGTGCCAGTGTGGTAGATCTTTTGTCCAGGGTAACTCCACAGTCTTGGTCTGAGGGTCTAACTTTCCCCCACCACGTGTGGGAGGAGGGAAATGCTCTTAATTACTCAATGCAAGTGGCTGGTGACATGCACGTCAGTGTGGCTGGGTGCAGCTGTTTTGAGAAGGGCCATTGCAATGTGGAATTTAACCTGTGTTTATGTAAATGGCAGCAACTGCTCAAGTTGTTAAAGGACAGAGAGCAGCGTTTCCAAAGGAGAAGGTTGGTACAACTATAAATCCTATGGAATAATGGGATTTGTATGGGGGAAGTGTCTAATCCCTTTCATAATAAACAGATTTATGAATGACAGATGTGGATAAATAATGAATGCTTCATTTCAAGATCAAGGATTGAGTGAGCACAAGAAAATGCAGTTGCAGCTCTGGTTGAATTTTAAATACCATTTAAAATCTCAGAGTTCAGCTTCGAAGACCTATTCGATCATTTGGTTTTGCCTCTGCTCTTTACTTCATTAGTATTAAATACTTACAATTCCGCAGACAGAGCTGAAAGCTGAGGTGGGCTGAAAACAAAGAGATGCAAGCAACTAATAAGATTTCATGCTGTATCCGGTGTTCTTTAAAGCTGTTTCACTGTGAACACTTGAGCACAAACAGTGAGTGTTAATTGAATTGAACTGAGTGTGAATACACACATCAGGATTGTCAGCGGTAATAAGGTCAAAGAGACAACAGCGAAGAATACTATATTCAAAGAAAAAAATCATTTGAGAGACACTCAGGGATGGATAAGTTCTTCAAAGCCTGTAATGTGCTTGGGATTTGAGCACATATGGTAAAGTCTTAAACCAGAAATTAGAAAAGGGACTAACTTTTCCTTAGTAGGTCATCTCCTCAATCTCCTTCTTACAGTAGGGTCCTTCTCTGAGGCATTCCCTTCAGGGTTAACTTTCTAGTGTTTTATTGATTCTTATTTGGGGATTTTGTCTGCCCTTCCACAATGAATAATTAACTCAAGGAACTCCTTCCTGGAGGTTAGCTTTGGAGCAAATCACTTAGTATTTTTTTAAAAAGGCCTCGATGCATTTGTTGATAGCATCTGCACCTGCGCTATTGGCAAGTGAAAGAGAGACTATCAATCTGGCAGTATCTGGTCTCAAGACAATTTCCTTAATGGTATGCTATAGCTGGATTATAAAACATTTGTATCGGTGTCTAAAGCATCTCTCCATTCACTTAGTGACAGGAAATCAGGTTTTCTAACTGAGCTAATGTATGAGGTTTTCTAGGGCATCCATCAGCAATGTAGTTAAACTGCCTGTGTCAGTGTGGCAATAAATATGAACGCGATCATGTTAAAGGGTGCACAGTGTGATTAAACTGCCTGCACGCTCATCACAAAAGATGTCCTCAGACCAATCCCACAGAGCAGTAGGGGGGCCACATCTGCCATACGCTACTGCAAGGGATTATACAGAGGAACTCTGTCTGCAAGTGAGCTTCTCCTGGGTCTGTGTCAGCGCCACACTGTATATAGAGCAAGGTGAAGGGCTGTCTTCATACCAGTAATTTATATAGCGTCAGGGAACATTTCTAGGAACTGGAACTTGGTCATTTGTGCTGTGAAAATACCATCCTAGCCCTCGGCACTGTTATGGCTTGCAAGGCTCAGACTGGCCGTATCTTAAACATCCTCTGGGCACTGTCTAGGGTACAGCATGGGACAGGGGCCCTTCTTCACCTATGGTTTGAATTAGGTTACCCTACTCTGCAGGGCAGACATGGGTTGTTGTGAAAAGCTGAGAAACAACCCTGGGCACATGTGACATGCTGACACAGGTGTGGTTTGGAGTGCCCCATGCCCTGTTCCACAAGCAGGGACCTCTGGGCTCGGGTTTAGCCCTTGTGCTGCTCACAGCAGTCTTGGAGCATCTGGAGGCACAGCATGCTAGAAGTGAAGCTTGTGGGAGTTCATGGGAGGATTTTGGATGTTCTTGCTGTCAGGACAATGTTGTTACCCCTGCATGCAAAGTCCCATGTGGTCAGTTCCTGCCTCATTGAGTTTTCACAGAGCTTTTCATACTTGCTTGCCCGCCATAACAATCTGCATCACTGCTTGTAGTCCCCAATCTTGTACTCACACAGCTCCCTGTGCCAAAAAAACCTGTCACTGTTCTTCCTTTGCTCTTTTCCCCAGACATCCTTGAAATGCATCCTTTCCAAAAAGGCCTATGTGGCCCAGTTCCCACATAGAAAAGTGTAACTTAATAGTCAGTCATGTAAAACAATTTATTATAAAATATATGGTCTGTGTGTTTATCCATGGATATGAATATATGTGTGTATGCACCTCCATTTGTATAGCTATATATCTCCACATATATCGATAGGGAGGTAAATGTAAGCCAAAAGGGCAAAACTAACAAAATATTTGAGGTGCTTCCATGGCCCTCCTCTCCCATAACAACTGAAATCCTGACGAATTTTGTGTCATTATCCTGACAATGCTTCCATGATGAGAGGAAACAGGCAGGAAGAATGATAAATTGATGGAGGAACAGGGGGTAGGTCCAGCTTGCCTGAAGCCTGTTCACCAGAGCACTGCAAGTGTTGTGTGCTTGACCCACATACTCCCGGGTGTTGTAACCGAGTGAGCAATAACAATAGAAAAAACAAGAGCCATGCATATAGAAGATAATATTTTACAGTTAATTTCAGGAGATTATATCTGAGGTTTCTATTTCATAAAAAAAACCTCTCAAACCTAATGTCTTATAGACTGATGTGTAGGACTAGGAAAAATAGTTACCACTGAAGTGATGTAGGGTTAGTAACCCAGACCACCTACACATTATTGGACTGAAAAATGTCCAAGTTCAGTTTTCAAAATGCTTCTCTAAGAGTAGCCTGCATGCCATATGTCTGCAAATGTTGCCTTCTACAGTACGTACAAGGAAATCCAACAGCCTTGGAAAGCTCATATTTCATTTGATGCTGCTGCTGTGTTTATAAGAAACAGAAGAAAAATAACGATCTGATGGCAGAATATGATTTATAGCTTTATGCGTAGGAGTGGGATGAAAACCCTGCCTCCTGGCAGACAGCCTCTTGTCCTGCATCTTTCCAGTCGATTTCAACTCAGTGACAAACATCTAAAAGGAGCAGAGTTAGAGCTGACTGAGTTTTCCATTTAGGAAAGGCTGGGAACTGGCCAGATATCTAAAAATGAATTTTCACTGAATAATCTAGGAGCGGACAGAAGCATTTCTATTTGCCTTCTGCATTGCATTTTACTTTTAATTACATTTTGGGTTTGGTTTAGGATATAATTGCTGACCTTCTGCAGAGCTGACAGAGACTCAAAATCAAACCAGCATCCTGGTTTGGACATTTCACATGTGAAACTGGGCACCAAACATCAAAAAGGAGCAAACATGGGGAATCTGAGTGGCAAACAGTGACAATACAAGTCGCTAGAACTCACTAAGAGGTCGAACTTTGAAGCTCTATCCAGAACTGAGGCCAATTTACACCAGCTGTAATATAAGAAAATGAAACTGCGTAGAAGAGAGGCTAAGGATCTTCACTATGAATGATGAAAACCAGAGGGGCTTTAAGTTCAGTTTCCAAATGCAAAATGTTTGAGGGGCATCATTTTAGCTCGAACCCCAAGTCTTGTTGACCGCAGTCAGCAGATGATGCTAGTTAAATAGTTTCAGTTAGGACAAGTCACTTGCAAGCTCATTATTTTTTTTTACTGTGAATAAGATGTAAGATCTGGCACCTTTGAAGTCTAGAGGTTTTAAATACCTAAGACACCCAAACCCCAACTGCCTTCAAATTACTTCAGTGAGAGTTAGGCACTTATTTTTGAAGATCTGGCTGAAGTGATATATAAAAATGGGACTTAATTTCTGAGAGATTTTCAAATTTTTTTAATCTATTTCTTTTTCAAGTAGGGTAGATGTAAATGTCGTTTGGTGAAACTTTATTATAAGATGAAATCCAAGGATAACTTCGGATTTTACTTTTTTCATGCTTTCCAGTATCAATGGTAACTTTGGTAATTGCATATCATCTGGCTTAATTCCTAATTCTGATACAGAACAGAGGGTACTTGATACAAAACCGTGAACTATTTTTAGAGAATATAGAAGAAATTAGCTACACAAATGGCTGCTGCACACCAGAGAGCACTGGAGGGTCTTTCACAAAAATATGCTGAGTCTGGAGAAGGGATACATGTTTTCATGACTTGTAATCCCAGTTACTGCAAAGCAAGCATGTCCTTCACGTTTTTTATTCAGGTCCTAAATCAGTGACTCTCACATGACCGTGCATACGAACAACGACCAGCAGATGAATCGGACAATACCAAAGCATCAGCTGAACCGATCTGTCTCTGTAGGCTGTGGCATAGTCACTTCTTCCTTAAAGTCCAACAGTGAGTAGTTCTCTTTTGCAACCAGTTCCCCAAACAGGCCCAAGGGCACATGAAGCCCTTCACAGCATTGTCAGAAAAGAAATAGGCTGTTCAACCAACCCAGACATCATTTATGTTAGTGGTCCTGGTGCGTCAAGCCCAAATGCAGCCATGTATAACCCAGCCCATTCTATGATTCTATAAGATGCAAAGTACGAGGTCCTGCCCTATGCTCATATAATGCAACTAATAAACATTTCAAGATCAGCAATGACTAGAAATCTCCATTCTCAACTAAATCAGATCCTGCCTCATAGATGATATTGTCGATGATTTTTCAATAACCTCTGGTAGCTGATCTCTGGTAAACCTCTACCTAAATCACAGATGCTGTCATGTTTAGTGGTATAAGCCACAAGACCAAAGACACAAATGGCTCGAAGACGGAATTGCTGTTTTCCTGCACTGTGGTGTTTTCTGTAGGACAGGGCAAGGGCGTGACAGGATGGACAGCATGGGTCAACCTCAAGGTCACTAGGAAGCAGTTTATGCTGCAGCAAAACTCGTGTACAAGGGTGACTGGTGCAGAATATCAGGAGGCATGTTTAACATTTAATGTATTTTTTATTCAGTTGGAAATAAAAAACATTGTTACAATATTGCAGCAAACTTTCTGTGAATATTTTTCTTTGTGTATTTTGTATATTGTTTCCAAATGAACAGTGCACCCTTTAATCAAGAAGGGTGGGAAACACTGTCCTGAGGTCAGAGCCGTGATAAAAAGTGCACAGCTCTGGATTCTGCGATGAGACACAAGTCCTTCATCTGCCAAAAGCCTACACGTGGTATTAGCCAAGTCGCCTCTCAATTCCCCATTGTCTATGGCACATTTTTTTTTCTCCAGAGTTTGTACACATACTAGGGGCATCAGAGGAGTCCCGAATAATAAGCACAGCCTTGTATTTAAATAGTCACTAAAAGATTAATGGCTGGTATTTGAGCCACTGGTCTGAAGTTATCAAGGTCCAGCATTTTAGTATTTTATAGAGAACCTTAGTAAACATAGAAAATGGTTTTTTAAAGGCAATTTTTATGCAGATGAACTATAAATGACACCTAGTAGCCTTGGGCTTGCTGGACTTTTGAAGGGTTCTTCAATAGTTGCCAAAGGTAAAACACAGGCCAAAAACACAGTTCAAGAAACATTGTCAGCAGCAAAATGACAATATCTGATTATATGACTCAGTGGCTCAACTGACAGGTACTTTAAAACAACTCAGATACATGACCAAGAATGCCCTGAAAATGAAATAAATGGGAAAAAAAAGGAAGGAAAGAAATAAAATATCTCAGAAAATGTTATTTTTCCTGTCGGAAGGTGTCTCATCTTTTTGGTTTAATGCGAGACCTTTCTGTCCCTGGAAGACTCCGGCATCACCCACTGGTGTTGCTGAAGTGAAGGTCATGTCCGCCTTTCCATTACAAATCCCTCCGTCTCCCTCCCTTCCCTCTCTCCCAGACTCTTTTTCTTCCCAGAGTTTTACAGCTCAGCTGTAAGAAATTGCTTTTGGCTTAAACTTGGCAGCAAAAGTCTGATTTCAGGCCAGGAATGATCCCCCTCCCCTCCTGATTTTTCAAAACCCTTTTCTTTAGGTGAGATTTAAGGCACAGAATTGCTGAGCTGAAGGGGAGGGCAGTGTGGTGGCTTCAGCACAAGAGCTGGCTGGCTCTGGCTGCTTTCATAATGCTTCAGCGGCTCTTTATTTTTCCAGCTGAAATAAGAGCGATTTCTGCATAATGTGGCAGGGATATTTTTGTGTATGTGTTTGTGTTTAAGCGGAAAATGGCTGAGTCATTTCTGCTCAAAAGCGATTTTGCAGTGTGCACCACTTGCTTGCTTTCTGGTTCTCCTTCACTTTCCTTTTTATTAACATTTAAAAGGAAGGGCCAAAATAATGCGCTCCTTTTCAGGTCAGAAAAAGAGGCCTTCAGAAATGCTTGTGTGTGCAACTAGAGTGTAGCTGCAGTGTCAGAGCTGAATAGAAAAATTGAAATGACAGTACTGGTACCATTGCAACAGTGGTGACACAGTGGTAGTACATAGTTCCTTGGACTATGGGAGGGCTGGAAAACCCAGACTAAAATCACATCTCATTGTGTGAAAAGGCAGCAAGGGTAAGTCTTGGTTTAAAAGCAGTCGAAAAAAAAATAAAAAATAAAAAAAAAACCAGAGACAGAATACAAGGAGAAGAGATGCATGGGATCAGGATAACGACCTCCATAAGGTCACCCAGTGGCTGTTGGCATGTTTGAGCCCAGCAGAAAGGGGAGCACCATCACATAGCCAGGGGCCCACTGCTGCTATGGGATTTGATGTTATATCCACTCTCGCAAGATTAAAGGAGCTTGGCCACTGCTGGGTGGTGCTCACAACAAAAGAAGCAATGCCAACGTTAGACAGCCATGCAGCCTCTTCTCAAACACCCGTATGTGTGTGGATGAGGATCCTGTGCTGATGCTCTGCCAAGAGCCAGCAGCTAGTTCATCTGCTCTAGGCAGCTCGTGACCCCAGTATTGAAGGCACACCATCCAGCCCTCAGGTGACTTGAACACGTTGCTTTTCTCTGATGCTTCTATGAGGGTTTACAAAAAGGACGTACCTGCCCAAAGCCTGCTGTAACACAGAACGGGGTACTTGAGGAGGGTCAGCCTCATGCGTCAGGATGGCCCATGGCATTGCACCTTCAAGTGCATGTGTTCCCCTTTAGGCCTGGGAATATTAAGCCACATATCCAATGAAAAACATCAATTAACAACCTGCTGTTAAGATACAGGAATCAGTGATTTGCCCACATGGTGTCAGAGGGCAGGGAAGAGCCCTGCCTTGCTGGATCTGAGGCTTTGCTTTCCTCAATCATGGGCATATCTTTGCTGCTTCATGCACAGCCCTGCCTTGTTGTCCCCAGCTGTATGAGCAGGACTGCTGAGGACATCGGCCCCCACACCCCAGCAGCACACCCAGTCCCTGTACTGAAAATGATCTTTAGACGCCATAGAAAAAATAGTATGTGGTCATGTAATTAAAGCTTATCTACAGTGGGGCCAATTATGGTTGCCCTGGCAACTTTAATACTGGTAATTCTGAACTTCAGGCTTTGGGAAGTCTCTTGCTTCTGTTCAGCCTCCTGGTTTTGTTTGTTTACATCTATGTATTGCCCTGGGCCTCTGATCACAGCACCCTCCTCCTCTGAAACATCCCCGTGGCTTCTGCAACATCTTCTCCTTTTAACTTCCACCTTCCCACATCCCACAGGGCTCCTGCTGCCTTCTCCCCGACACTTGGGCATGGGGAGATAAGTGGTTCTTGTTTCCAGTATTTGGAATCACAAATATTTGGGGTGGAAGTGGAGAGAATAGTTTGGTCAACCCCGGCATCTGCTGCCCAGAGCGCAGCCTGTGTGGAAGGAACTGCTGCTGGGTTCAGCTGACTCAGCAAGTCTGAGGGGAGTGTGTGCGAGGGGAGACATTTTAGATGTTTACATAGAGAGTAGCAGAAAGCATATTCTTGCTACCTTAGTGACCCCTCAGCCAAAGACCCTGCTTCTTGCTGTGAGGAATACTGTGTACCTCTGAAACCATGATAGTTTGTGGTTTGAAATACCCAATTAAAAGGACTTTTTTAAAAGGTACTTCTATATGAAACCCATACGTTTGTTAATGCACACCTGAAGGAAGCTATTGCCTTTTTTTTTTTCTTTTTTTTTTGTGCACACCACCATAATATCCTACAGGCACAAGGGCTGAGCCTGGGGACTATTTTAATTTATATGAGACACTGAAAAATGAGATGTGTATGTTGGGTAGTGGATTATCTACACTCTCTTGTGGCTAGGCTCAGGTTGCCATTTACTTCTTAGAGCTGTCTCTTAGTTGTGGAATCATCCCATGACTGCAGTAAAGATCTCTGCAGTCCCCATTTTCCAAGAGGCAGCTATTGAAGACAAGAGGATTCAGCCTGGATTCATCCAGCCTGAGTTTAAGCACTTAATTAATATGCCTAGGTCAGGGTCATGATCATCAGAAGGCTTCCTCTACAGACAATGGAAACGTCTCCAGAATGTAATTGGATTTACATCCTAGTGAGACCTCTCCTTCCCTCTTTAACGATTACCTAGCTGTGGCTCCTGACTCAGGTGCGTTTGCTAAATATTTACAGAGCTTTCCTGGCCAGCTGGTGCAATTGGACACCGATAGGGAGGGGAGCCTGGAGGGAAGCCATAAGCAGACACAGACTGACATTTGGTTTCAAAGCATGTAGGGAGTCATCCCTGTGGACTGAAGTTTTGCATGGGTCAGGGATACTGTTGCATTCATTTTGCTTATTGCTCAAAACTGGCTCCTCACTGCCAAACCTCCCTGTCTTGGGAAGCAGGACTGCCAGGCTCAGGCATTCAGAAATCATGTGTCAGGTATCAGAAAAATTATGTGACAAGCTTAAAAGCAAGGAGATGTTTAAAAAAAAAGAAACAAAATCAAAAAACAAAGAAAAAAGAGAGAGAGATATGGCTGGATTCTTCCGAGTTTCCTTCTGGTTTTGGAGGCTTTTAGGTTTGACTAAGATTCATGTTTTCCGAGACTTGTACTGCAACAGTGAAGTCTGGAAACTTAATTTTCTCCAAGAGAAAATTGAGATTCTTGTGCAGTGCATGTGAGATGTAATGAAAAACATTGAGGCTGGCAGTACTGCAGAAGAGATGGTAGGCTGCGGCTCTGAGAACAGCAATGATGAGTGAAGCACAGAGTGTCGGTCTGAACTTGAACCCTTCTGCTTATACTGAGCTTAGCTATGCATGTTACGCCAGACTGAGTCCATAAGAATGTTGAATTTTCTCTTTTTCTGTGTATTTAAAGACTTTAACTTTTTCTTCACGTTCCATCCAGAAATCTTAACACTTTGTTTTTTGATTATTTAAAGAAGAAAAAATTGTCACTAAACCAGTGCTGCTCTATGTGGACAACTCAAAACTATTCTGTCTCCCTAAATGATATTGGCATCGTATTTATTGGATGTATTTTTAATATTCCTTCCCCATTTCTTTTTTTCCAATAGGAGTAGCCAAATCAGCTATCTTCACACAGCTCATGTATCGGTTTTGGGTGGAAATTTACAGCTTCTGAAGCTGAGCAGAGTTGAGACAGTGAGAGAAGGAGTCAGGATGTAGCTGGGAGATCACGTCTTCGTAGTAGCTGCTCTGAGCCCCACTGCAAAACCAGAGATGTCCCCAAATGTGCTCTGCACTGCCTTGATCCCTACCGTGCTGCAAAAAAAACTTTCTGGGTGAGGGAGAATAAAAGGAAGAAAATGTAGTAGTTTAATGGGATTTAACATTTCCATCAGCAGAGCTCAGCACAGTGCGCTGTCTGACAGGACAGGCGGTAATGCTGCACAGCCCCCACCACGTTTGTGACTGTGTCCACCCCTACAGTGCAGTACGTCTCCATAAACATCTCTTCCCTGGCCTCTCTCAAACAGTAACTGGTAAAGAGAACTTTAAATCTGCTCCAACTGGCAATAAAATCCTACTCTTAAAATATTGGATGGGGCAGCTTATTTGTACATTTTGAACAATACCACACAAACAATTGAAGATGCTGTTGAGAAAAATTACATTGTGAAAAAGCCCCAGAGAATCTCTTTGTGACCATTAGGATTTAATTGTGGAAAGCAGAAGAGGAAAAAAGCAAAGGACAGCAAGTAATGGATCGTTATGACTCATGTTGCCTCAGAGGGTTTTTTTTTTTCTTCAGCTGGTGCCGTGTGTAAGTTTATTAAGTTATTTTATTATTAAATTTGGACATCTTATGGTAAATTTGGGTTTAAAAATCACCAGTCTGGTATACTTGAGATGCATGTAAAATGTGTAAAACATCAATAAAAAGATCCACAAAGAATAATACAAGAGTTAGACTAATGTAGAAGTAGTTTTTACATGTTAAGCCTAAAGATAGAAAAAAACTTGTGCATTTCCTGGAAAAAAATAATTACATAAAATGCAAAATATCCTGCCTGAAGAAATGTAAAAATCAAAGAGGAACAGATTTGGGGCATCTACACCAAAACTCCCCCAAAACTCCCCAAGAAACAAAGCCCCAAAAACCAAAACACACAAAAAAAATCCCTCTGAAAATGAGGAATACTGAAATCTGGAAGTCCCATTTCAGTCTAGATCTGTATGAAATGCTTTGCAATCTTACCACTGTGTACCCCCCCTCTGCCTCATTCTGGTATTAAAGCGAAGTTTTTTCTGTCTCAATGAATCTTATTTTGTGTCCTTGATTGTTATGGCCCAGCATGTATTTCCCATTCTTTGGCCTCCCCTCTGAAGCTTAGACTGTAAATATTTTTGGAGGAGAGGGACTGTATGTCGTTATGTGCTAATACAGGCTTGAGCACCACATATGTCCAAAAGGTCTAATTCCCAGGGAAAGATGTTGCCAAATTCTTTGCTGGTGGCCCAGCTTTAATTTCAGTTTTCAGCTCAGGACTTCATTCCTTTTTGCAAATCCAACTTCTGTAACTGTCCTCAGGCTTCCCAGGAGTTTTGCAGGACCAGTGATGAGGGGCTGAGGTAAGGTTACAGGCAAATGGAGATGAGAGAAGGCAAAAAACTGGAAGAGAGCTGTGGGACAGGCTGGAACATCTCTACAAAGGGGACCGAGCATCAAAAAATGTTAGATCTTCCTCCTGGGACAAGATGTCCCTTCCATCCTGCTCCCTGCTTAGTAGAAACTACCACCTTAGCACCTCCCATATCCTTCTTGGATGCAGCAAGTGATAATAGTGAAAGCAGGAGTAGCAGCAGCATTAAAAGCAGAAACAACAATAAGAATTAATATTAGCAACCATGATTTATCTTCTTTTCTCCAGAGGCAATCCATGATCAGATGAACCCAAGTGGACTCTCACTGTGGTGCTGAGAACCTTATATATAGTGCCTTCATAATAAATCTCTGTGGCCCGTCTTATCTGTCACTGTCAAGCGAAGTCTACATCAGTGCTAATATTAAGGTTTAAAAGTCAAGAAGGGAGCAATATCTCAATTATCATTCCAGGCACATGGTGTAATTGTGCTGCTGGCTGCCAGCCATGCAGCTCTTGTGGTAGCAAACAGTACTTTCCCTCAGCAGTCAGAGCCGCCCTGTTTTCATACAGGCTGGGAAGGTCAGAAAAATCAATTAGCAGTATGGGATATTAACGAAAGCCAAGTCCAAATGCAACTTCAGAAACACTTTTCAGAAAGATTAATGTATCTTTAAAAAACAAATGGACATCTGTATAATTTTTCAGAGCTGCTTGTGTTTGCTGCTCCTACTAGAAAAAGTCAACGTTCTCATTCTGAACAGCAACTGTCGCTTAGCTGCCATACAATCATACATCAGATAGGGTTTGCTGAAATTGGTGTTGTCCATACAAAATTCATAAAAATTAGCTCATCTCCAGAAGAGTTGGTGTTTAGGAAGCAGACAGTGTGTTATGGTTTAACCCCAGCAGTCAGTAACCACCACACAGCTGCTCGCTCCCTCGCCCCGTGGGATGGTGAGAGAATTAGAAGGGTAAAAGTGAGAAAACTCATGTGTTGAGATAAAAACAGTTTAATAGGTAAATCAAAATCCTGAAAAAAAGCAAAGCAAAACAAGGAATTAATTCACTACTTCCCATGGGCAGGCAGGTGTTCAGCCATCTCCAGGAAAGCAGGGCTCCATCACGCATAATGGTTACTTGGGGAGTCAAACGCCATTGCCCTGAATGTCCCCCCCTTCCTTCTTCTTCCCCCCAATTTATATGCTGAAGATGATGTCGTATGGTATGGACAATCCCTTTGGTCAGTTGGGGTCAGTTGTCTCAGCTGTGTCTCCTCCCAGCTTCTTGCCCACCCCCATCCTACTCAATGGTGGGTTGGGGTGAGAAGCAGAAAAGACCTTGACTCTGTGTAAGCACTGCTCAGCAGTCACTAAAACATCACTGTGTTATCAAGAGTTTCTAGCACAAGTCCAAAACATAGCCCCATAATAGCTACCATGAAGAAAATTAACTCTATCCCAGCCAAAACCAGAACACAGACACACAAAGTTGTCTGAAGACAGAGACAGCAACAAGGTATAATGGCAGGATTCAGCCACTGCACACACCATGATGTGAAGGTCTGACAATGCTGCCAGACCCCATGGTGAGGGGCTGGGTAAGTGGGCTGACATAGTTTAGGCTTTAAAGTTAGACCAGGGAATAAACTTCAGACTTCTGAGGTTTATTGCCAACGTAGTGTTGCTACCCTGGGCAAGTCACCTTCCTTTTAGTGGTCTCTAACAGCAATGTCTGGCAGGGGCATTGTAAAGTTTAATGAAGAGCTTCACTACCCTACTGTTAGAGATCCCAAAGACTGTAAAGTATCATTAAATACATTGTCATCTGGCACATCAGTCTTCAAATGCTTTAATCTAAATTGCACCTCTGCTTTCTGAAATAAATATTTTCTTTCTCTCATGTGGGAATGTACAAAGTGAAATATAATCTTGCTGCCCACAAGCCCTATTTAAAGTAACATATAATATATTTGTTAGATATTCATACTCTTTTTCCTCACTGTTTCCTTTTCTCATTATAAGGGAAATGATTTAGAACTGCAAAAGCTCCTCAAATTGTCCCCTGGGCTCATCTCTGAATTTTCCTACCTAGCTGTATCATTCAACTAGATTTTTGCTTTTTAATAGGTGGTTTATATTTTAATATTATGAACACTAACAAAACCATTCAGGTCAAAATGACAAGGACTGATGGCTCCAGGAAAACAGTGCTATGTTTCCTAGGCTGGGACCAAGGTAGGTACACAGACCACATTTGCTCCAATGACATCTGGGCCACTTGCAGATCATGTTGTGTAAAGAAGACAGGAAAATTTGCCATCCAGCTCCTGTACTTCTTTTTCCTGATCCACTGCAAAGACAATAGCAAAAAATCACTTCAGTGATTTCTGTAATTTATTCAACTAGGTGGGGATGTGATCTCTAGTGAAACGAGTGTGGCGGGTTGGCCCTTGGCTGGGGGCCAAACC
>VZTO01015351.1:0-14959 GCA_013400615.1 Syrrhaptes paradoxus
GCAGACATTAAGGCACTCTTAATGTGCAGTTACTGAATTCTTTTCTAAAAGAGCATTTTAAATTTGACAATATTTCTTACATTTTTAAAGCAGTGACCTCATTTTGAAAAGATTCTTTTCCAATACATGTGTCACTACTGGAAAAATATTAATCTGCAAAACTTAGTATAAAATGTCTCCATTTATTAAACATCTACTGTACAGACATCAGCTGTCACAAAATCCAGTCATGCATCCTTGTGAGTCCTGGTATTCTGAAAAGGGTTTGTCTCAAGCATGAAATATATTTTTGTTGTGGTTTTATTAAAATAAATATTTAAAGAAATTCCAACAGTCAACACTGTCTTTGCAAATCATATCCTAAAGGACTAGAAAATAAATATTACTATGCTAACAGAAAGATTAACTCTGTAAACTCAGTAAAGATTAATTCTCTTTAAGTCCAGACCTATCACCTGTTGAATGTTATAGTGACCACTTCTAACATTAAATGTTTCCTAAGCAAACTGTTATCTAAAAATAGCAGAATGATAGATGAATATTGAAAATTAGAAATGTGAGTACCTATTATTCTTCCATTCTTCTTCATTTTAATTTGTAAATACACTTGATTCATCTTTATACTGTTGCTTTCACAAGTTTATATTGCTCCTACACTTTGAGCTTTTAAATTATTTTTTTGGGAGGCAATTTAGGAAATTGTAGAGAAAAAAAGATGAACTGTGCTTTCTGAAAGAACTGATAAAATAGATTTAAAAATGTTTGTCAGTTAATCAGAAACTTTTCTAATGATGATATTTCTTACAAAACACGATGGAGATTAGAAAGTCAACACAGAAAAGAATTGGGTGTTTTAATATGCCAATCACTGTATATAGACATTATATTCAGATAAGAGTATCAAGCAATTGCTTGCATTCTTCGGTTGCAGATGCCATCTTGAAGTCTGCCTGCCTGAGGTTTTTTTTATTTCTATCCTTTTTTCTTCCCATGAAACAAGCTGGTTTTTTTTCTGTGAGATGTTTCAAAAAGCTATGCTCCTCTAATTTACACAGTAATGAGGTTGCCCTGTCTCTGACCTTGGAGAGCTAGCTTGGACTTCCTATATGATATATTTTTGGAGGAGATCTCCACCCCCGATTAGGGCTAATGGGTGCTGAAAAGCTGTGTCTAAGAGTTGTTTTAAGTTAGCTCTTTGGGAAATCTAGCCTTCAGTTCCCTGAGACTGCAGCTGTTTTGTGGAAAAGAGAAGCAGGAAAAGAAGGAAAGGAGAGATTTTATGAATGCTCGATAGTTAATATAAAGTCAAGTTTTTGCTTTAAACAACAATTCAGCTTCTTGCCTCATATGATGAATACAGCACACATTCTTCATAATTATAGCACTTACTTTTTCCTGTCCAAACATTTTGAAGCAGATGAAGATTCAAGAAATAGTCAGTCTAGAAACCCTATAACAGAGGGTAAGTGTATGACTTTAGTCAAAGGAGCTAATCCCTCCGTGCAGTCCTCCAATTATTTTTCTTCACCAATAAGTATTGCTACCTTATTTTATCCAGAATGAGTTCTATTCACTGAGCACTCATCAAGTTCCAATCTTAATTAGACTCTAACAAAGCCAAACAAACAAATCTCTGTGCTTGGATAAAGGCATGTGGGATGGAGTGCATGAAAAGCAGAGGTTATACATTTAAATTATTTTACTTTCTTAACTGCTCTAAGTGCTACAAACCAATAGATAAAATGTATTATGGCCTTTAATGGTCAAATACACTGAGTTGAATTATGATTACAAGATTTCACACAATTCTGTACCATTGCCTATCTTTGTGAGTATCTGAAGCTGTTTTCTCATTTTTGCCTTTTTTCCCCCTCTTTTTGTTGTACATAGTTATATTTTATTTCATCTATCAGATGACAGCTACTGTGTAAAAATAGTTGAGTTCCTGTACATGGTGTATATCATCACCAGAAATCCTGGATAAAAATGCAGCCTTATTATGTGTGTAGTTTATTCTCTCCATATATTTCAGAATGTATATCCTAATTTGATATTCCAATATATATATATAATCAGTCAGAATTTTCCTTTAATGTTTTTTGACAGAAACACAGGCAATTAGTCTGAAGAATGATTCCAAAAACAGCCTTGCTTCTATCTTCACCCCTTATATGCTTTGCTGATATGGGATGTTTGTGGTTTTTAGTCTCTTTCTCTGTGGATTCTTTTTTTCTTCTTTTTCCTTCTAATTTCTGAACAAAAGGGTCATCCACTTATATACCTGTTCTTTGCTCCTTGGCTATTGACTTGAAATACACTCAGCTCTGGAAGTGCCATCTATTTTTTTGAGAGAAAGTGCTTATTTTCAGTCTTAAGAACTTTATTAAATATTAACCATACAATGGAAGGACTTTATAAATGCTAATATATTGAACTTCATTATAGTTCTGAGGCACACCTAACAAATACTCATTATAGCTTTACTATCCTTATCATCAGGACAGAAGAATGAGGTAACAAGTTCAGAAAATGTCTCCTCATCATAATTTCTGTATACATCTAAAAACTTTAACTTCCTTTTCCATGTTTATTTCCTAGCTGGTAACTTCAAAAAAACTTTTAAAACCCAGTTTTAACACAATCTTTTAATTTTCCTCCCCACCCTCCAATATGAAAAATATTTTACTATTCCAACTATTCTGCATGCAACAACATGCATACCACAATAACTAAAAAAGGGCTTCTTCAAATATGATCCAGATTTGTGAAGAGCTTCATGGTTCACTGAACATTTTATTTAATATGGAGATTGTATTCAGAGCTGTTTGATTTGCAGAAATAACAAGCCCAAATGCTTCAGTTTCTAATGGTAATTAGTTTTCAGCCGAGACAGTCTGTTTAGTTATGTATTTACTACCTTGTAAAGAACTATCACAACAAGCCCTAAAGCATTATTTGAAAATTAATAAGCTACAGAAAGAGGAAATTCTTCACTTTTGCATAGCAACACTCTCTGTATTCTACTTTTTGATTGCAAAATCCATTTTTTCAATTATAGGTGTACTAAATTGTGATGCTTGAAAAACTATAAAAGGCAATTATCAATGTTTCTTAATACCATAAATGACTAATGCAAGTACGTTTTGCTGTAAGGGAAATAAAGGCTAGCATTGTGAGCAAAATTCCTTTGCTTCCTGAATCACACTAGAATAAACTTTGATTCACATACTTTCAGTGTTATTTGCAATTAATATTAGTTTCTGTGGTGGTTAAAATAATGTACTACAGATTCCATTGCAGCTTACATAATAGAAAATAAAGGGACATTATTTCTCCATGTTTTAAAGTTCACTTGGCTTTTGTGACATCAGGCAAGGAAGCAAGCAGAAGGTTAGAGCACAATACCTTGCAGTGATTCATATGTTCCTGCCTTATACAAGAAAACACATGAAAGAGCCACTTCTTTACCCAGGTATATCTTCTTCTGTTCTATCCCTTGCTATGTTTCAGAGTTAATGGAAGAAAAGTCTCCTTTGCCAGATACTGTGCTGGGTTTTTTTTTGAGTGGACTCTTCTTCAATGGCTCAACAATGGGTGATCTCAGTGGCTGCAGAGGCTAAGAATGCCTCCATTATACTCACTCAGCGTGCTTTACCATTGATTTCGGCCTCTGAACATGGATAGAGGACACGCTTGAGCTGGCAGAAGGAATCACATCATGACATAGACACCTCAGAAGAAGTATGCATTATGGAAATCTTCTTAACAAAGAGAGTTCCTCAGTGATCATTAGCATTAGAGGTTCTCTCAACTCTCTTTCACAAATGGCAATGGAAAGGAAAGAAGCGAACATTTTCAAATCTTGGAAAGACTGACCCTCTCCCTTTGTGTTGCTGTGTCAAAAAAGCTTTAAATGCCTTTTCATTCCAAATCAGTATAATTGCTTTTGTTCAAAACCAGGTCCAGGCTCCTGAGCAGTGGGGGCAAAGTAAAATATGTTCTTCTTCAAGGTCAAGGAACTAAGTCACTTACTTTGCTGCTCCTCATCACTGTCAGTGGTAAAATTAAGTTTTGTAGGGATAGCAGAAGACTTTCTGAAGATAGAAAATATATGAGGTTGAGTGGACAGCGTTGATGGAAAGCCAGGCTGCTGGGTAATGTGCAGCCCCACCAAGAGAGGGGAGCTTTGCCTTCACCCTCAGTGCTACGTGGAGCTGACTCAGCACTGAGCTAAGTGGGTACGCAGAGAAATGGTGTCCTCCTCAAGCTTTTGGACTTGTGCCATGGTGACCTGAACTACCTTATCTGTAATGCCATGGCTGCACATCATAGCCCAGCCACTTTAACAGCTATGGCTTCAAAACGGGTCTGTTAGCTCCTAACAAGAGTTATGTCTTTTTCATCTTCCCTTCCCTTCCCTTCCCTTCCCTTCCCTTCCCTTCCCTGTTCATTTTCTATTCAGTTTGCTGAACCAGATCACCACAGTGTCAGGCAAATACTGAAAAAAAGCAGAAAAAAGAGCAGAAAGCAAAGCAGGAAAAGGGTATGTCTCTGCCACCCTTTCCTTCAGTAGAATCTAGCAATAAAATCAGCTTAGTTATACCATAAAACTACATACAAAAGTACACACTAACATGGCTCTTTTTTCATTCTTCCCTGAAACCTTAAGCCAGAGACGCCTCTTCAGAATAACAATAACAACAACAACAAACATCAAAAAGAGACTGAATCTGAAACCTCAGGCATGCTCTTGTACAGAGAAGTAAGATGCAACTAACCTTATTACAATTGTGTAATTTTTTTCTAAGGGCACTTTTACTTTGAAATAGTTCCCACACAATTCTGAAAGTTACTGCATCCTACTAGCAAGAACTGGTCTGAGCCAAGATGCCAGAGAAATGACAGAACCACCCTTAAACATCTTCTGAGAAGGAACTTTTTTTTCACAGTGGTATTTGGTCTGGGTATTTCCCTGACAGAATTTACCAGGATGACAAAAGTGGTCATTTGTTTCTCCAATCATCTACCAGTAAAAATGTTTATTCACTGTTGATGGTGTTTATTGTGTCAGAATAACAGGAAGTACAGACTTCATATCTCAAGATTGCATATTTGAACTTAAGTACGCTTTCTGAAAGCCTGTTATTTCTGCAAAACACAGGAACATATCTATAAAAATACTGAAAAAGTCCACTGCCTGAGTTCCAGGAGAAATGTACTAAAACCTAGAGAATTTGGTACAGAATTACATGCTTTTAACAACAATGTCCATGGAAATATACAAACAAAAAGTAATTAGTCTTTTAAGAAGACTAAAGTTTTGTTGGTTTCTGTGGTGGACACGAGTATGTGATGACTTATTTTAATACAAGGAAAAAGATGTGGTTTTGTTAAAATGTTAATGAGAACAATTAACCTTGTAGTACATTAATACATACGTAAGATACAAGATGTTCATAAACAAGATAATAAGTATGTTTAAACATCTAGCTTTCTTATAAGACTCGAGTGAAGTCAGGCTGTTTTTAATATACTTGAGGAGTTAGAATATACTTGATGATGTTGTAATAAAAATAAATAAGACCAACAGTCATATAATAAGGTACATCAGGTATTGTTTGAGGCACAAACATTGTTTACATGTTTTGTTTGAAAAAACATTGTTTACAAAATCATACAAAATAGATAGTGTAAGAATTAACATATTTAAGAGCTAAGTTAGAAAATAAATTGTTTCCAGAGAAAAAGAGTCTCTGTTTTTTATAATTCAGCTTGAAAAATTCAGTGAAATGGATTATGAATCTGCTAAAAAACTGTTGAGGTTTTCTTGTTAGACTCATATGAAGTTAGTAATAAAAACATTAAAGTAATATCTTGTTGCTTTTATCGTGTAGGCACACAATATTTTCTGTAATAACTTTAATAAGTTCCATATGACTAGTTGGAAAGATGAACTTAATTAAATAACACATTATTGGTTTATCTTTTGCTAGCAGTCAACACTTTGGTTAAAACTTTAAAACTGATTGGAAGAAAGATCCAGAAGTTTACATCCTTGTTATAAAACACCAAAAAACAGTTTACAATTTTAAAGAATATTTATGATTTGCTATTATATTCTCTTGCACTTTTCCTTTTTAAATTAAAAGTTTTATTTCTCCCCATTTACACCATCTGAGCAGAGTGGCTACAGCAGTTTAAACTCCTTATATTCCTTTGTCTGAAAATAAATTATATCTGTCCTTTCTGCCATTAAAACAAGGTTACAGAATCAAATACAATATACAACTGCTCTGCAGTCCCTTTCACTACAGAAATGTTTATTAAAGGAAGTAAACATCTACTTGTCTTGAAATGTGTTTCTATAGCTAATATGACAAGATGAAAGCCTTCTTTTTCAAAATGCAGTTGGTTTTAAGATTCAGAAGCCTTAAGGTACTCGCATCCAAAATCATCAACACTTGTTAGTTTCTCCTTAAGTTTTAGCAAGCACAACTTTCAGAACACATACAAATATATTCTGTAGCTAAAATGACCAAATCTTGCAGAACCATACCAGCATGGAGAACCAAATTACTTACAAGTAAACTGGAAGTGGGAACTCTTACAAATTTCTCCCTAAATTGAAAGAAGCCAAAGAAAATAAATGTTTTCAAAAACTTTGTTTCCTTTTTCCTACTACCAGTATGAAAAATACTACCAAAAAAAAAAAAAGTCCGAAAAGCAGTGACATTCTTGCTTTTCTTTCTGTTTGCCTATTCAAACTACAATTTAGTGCTATAGTCATTTCTTAGTGCTACAGTAACTTCTCAGGAATGTTCAAGTCAAGAAAAAGTTATAAAGAAATTAGAAAAACAATGGAGTTATTTAAATTTGTAGAACAATTTACAGCTGAAAGATAAAAAGATACTTTTCAAAATCTAAGACCCTTGTAATTTACTGTTACTAGAAGAAAGTGGAGTACAGCATACCCAGTCCTGCCATGAAGACGGTCTTTACCATGATTCTCCCTGGAGCAACAGGAATTAGGGAACAGACAAGCTAAGCAGGGCTACCACCTCCCTATCAAAACCTGTCAAGCCAAAATACTATTACTTTTGGGATGTCAGTGTCTTACTAAACTACTTGGCATTAATTGACAACTTCTCCTGCAGCGTAAGAGACTTAATTGCAAAGTTAGCACAACCCCATAGTCTGAAGCAGCAGAACCCAAGTGTCAAAACTGGCAGTTTTAAAAATTAGTTAGCCTAGAAGAAGACAGAATGGAGGGTGAAAAGTTCTTCCTGTCAGGGATGACTGTACGTACACAGGCTTGAGTGAAAGTCTGTCCTGGTCTCTATTATCACCAACAACCATAGCCTGTATTTTGCCCCTGCTGTGTTGGGAAATATATTGAGAAGAATGCAGAGAAGACTGCAGAGAAGAGGTGTGTGGTTATAGCTGACAATTTCTAAGGACCATCTGAGTTCTGCATTAGATCTCACATGTTAAAATGGTTCCCATTTCAAAGAACAGGACAAAGTTTGCTGCCAGAGCAGAGAACAAAGAAGACAGCTTACTGGGGTGTGTGATGAGCTGTTTGTCAGAGAGGTTGTTCTTTGAGATACTCACAGCCTGGTTGGGACCTTGCTTTTCTTTCCATAGTGTGAAGCTGCAGCTGCACTTGTACGATTTTTATTATGAAGATGTTTCACAGTTCATTGCTCGTGAGGATTAAATGTATCCCAATAGAGGATCAGGGGAGTTTGAAAGAACCTTGGTCAATCATTTGGAACTACTGTTTTTTTCTGATTAACCAAACTGATACTTTAAAATTCTTTTTCTTGCTCAACTCTTATGTTCAAGAATGTTGGTTGACCTCAAATTCTGTAACACTTTGAATCTCTGAATCACCTAATAACAGGTCAAATGAAAGCTGATGGTCTATGTGACTTTATATAGTCATACATAACAGTTAAATTCATTTTTCTTAAACTTTGTGTAATTTATTCTTTTGAGATTTCAGAGAAAAACTGTATCATGACACATTTAGAGGCTCATCAGTATAATTTACTGGAACTAAAGATGTATATGAAAATACATTAATTTTATTACAAATAATTTATTAAGAAAAGACTAGACAGTAAATAAAGTAGGCACATGCCTGTGAATTCAAATTATAAGAGATACAAACAAACAGATTTCTAAGAGCTATTTCTAAACCAACATTTATAAGCAGTTCAGTCAGAATTGTAATTAAGTGTAATGCAGTCCTGATAGAGGAATGTGGGATTGTTTTGGAGGGAGACAGTATGTTACATGTAGTCTTTATACAAAGTTAGTAAAGTCCAAGAGATAATGACATTAACAGAAAAATATAAACCAGATGTTTTGTATAACGTCTAATGTGATGTATAAGTAACTTCAATAAAGCTTTTTAAAACCATAGCCCCCTAAAAAAGTCCATTGAAAGTATGGGACCCTTAGCTAGCAAATTAAAGCCAGCACATTAAATGATAGGCTTGTTTTCTGTAATTACTTTTCACAAACCTTTTAGAAACAGTTTGTGGAGAAACCCCAGGGTTCTGTGCACCACAGATTGCAAACCACTGAATTAAACACCCTGGACCTGTAGAGGAGTTAGCCAGTGGGCTAAATAGGAACAAAGGAGTAATAGTTTCTAATCACACAGAGCACCCAGATCCAGGGATTTATATAGCTCACAGTTGGTTAGGCTAGTGATGTGAGTAAAGAGCACTGGGTTCATTTAGAATGGTCAAAGACACTTGCATTTTTTAACAAAGTTTACAGTGGAGATGCATGTAATCATGGGAAAAAATATACTGAATTATACCTTAGAAGATAATTTTGTGATGAAAGAAAATGACACAACACAAAAAAAGTGTTTACCTGGAGCTGATGGGGTATTGACATTACCCTGTGAAAAAAATGAGGTCACTGATACCCAAAACTAACAGAGAAAAAACAATGGAAGTTGTGTCTGAAGTAAATGTTTGAGAGCTGGAGCTCTAAGAGCTTCTTTCTAAGTATCCCTAGCTGTAAAAGTTGAGGGATGTTTTAGGAATTCTAGATAAGATGAGCTAAGCAATTAGGAAGTGTTGGTATCAAGTAGGGTTGCATTTTACATGTTTTAATTGTAACCATTTAGTGTAACCAACATCCTGACCCAAATCTTACTAAATAAGTGTTTCCTTCTTTAGTTTCAGCTTTACTGTTCTGAGAGGCAAGATGCATGAGAGTGAGAATACAGAGTCTGTGGAGGCAGAAAACACAAAGCAACACTGTACCTGTGCTGTGCTGAGGGACTCCAGATTCTGAAATGTTTCCTGACAAATTTCTAGAGGCAGTTTGGTGCCAATACTGCTGGTATTGTTTCTGAGGAAGGACCAGCCAGCGGTGGTACGCTGTATTGTGATGCAGAAAAAGGAGAGACCATGTAGTGTCAATCATACCCATCAGAGTCTTTAAAGTCTAGGTCTGTTAATGGCAAGTTCCACATGCCAACAAAGTGCTCAGACCTCCTTTGTAGCAACCGCCTAACTCTATAGACGGCTAGTGCCTGAGAGGTTTCATCTCTCTGGTCCATTTCAACTAAACAGATCTCTTTTGTGCACAGTGACTGCCTTAGCTAAAAGGGAGTATCCCTCCCTCCCTACAAAGTTGTATGGAAGGAATAGTGGACCTTACATAAGCAGTGCCAAGATGAGAAGTCTCTTCTATGCTCCAAGTAAAGCACGGAGCAACTTTTTGAAAAGTGGCATTTAAACTTTACTCTCTCTTCACACTGACAATGCCTGCTCTGATTTTTGGCTTCTCAGGATGTTAAGAATTTACTTTTCCCCATGTCTATTGTGTGCAATTTTGAGATTGATGATTCCAATGTCCAGCAAAGATGTCTAGAAGACAAGGAACTTTACAGTTTCTGAACAAGTTTAACAGTCAGGTTTTTCTGCTTAAAAATTGCAGTTCAGAAATACCTATTCACACCTATAAAGAAGATAACATTTTAAAGGAAGATTTTATAGCAATAATAAGACCAGAAAATACTGCTAAAATGAGGTAATCCATAGTATGTCATATAAACGATAATGGTACAATAATGGTAGGACTATGAGAAGCATGAAGAGATTGACCAGTTAAATCTTGAGGGGATATTTAATAACTAGAAACCTGATAAAGCACTATTTACCATAATTACATATATAGTTAAACTTTATGTACATGTTTCATTACAATATCTCAAGCTAGTGAAAGAGAGTCTGCTGCCAAACCATAACAGATTGTTCCCACCGGACATCTGCTTCATGTGTTTAATTTTTTTTAAAAAGCATGCAATACTTTGTAGCTATAAAAGTATGAAAGCATAACATTTTATTTAATATTATGTCAAAATTAAATAGTTGTACCACATTTTTTCTTTTATCTCCAATAATATTTAATACTGACACAGATCTGATGCATCAATGAATTACCATACAGCCTTCTAAAATTGTTGTAGCATTTAGAGTAAAATAGGGCTGGACACAGAGAACTTATTTAGGATTAAATATCTCACTAAAGTGGGATATATGCACTTTTATCAAAGAAAACTCTCTAGAAAATTCATATGTCAGGACCCAGCATTCTCAAGGGACTTTTTAGGCAACTTTAATTCCAGGCAGATCCATGCCCTTTGAATGTTGAATGAGCAGATTTTGGAGCAGGGCTGTGGTGGGTTGACCCTGGCTGGATGCCAGATGCCCACCAAAGATGCTCTGTCACTCCCCTCCTGAGCTGGACAGGGGAGAGAAATATAACAGAAGGCTCGTGGGTTGAGATAAGGGCAGGGAGAGAGCACTCAACAATTACTGTCATGGGCAAAACAGACTCGACTTGGGGAAAAACTGATTTAATTTATTACTAATCAAATCAGAGTAGAATAATAAGAAATATATGGAAATCTTATAAAAAGAAACTTTCCACCCACCCCTCCCTTCTTCCTNCACGGGGTCACAAGTCCTGCCAGCAAACCTGCTCCAGCATGGGCTCCTTTCTCTATGGGGCCATAGGTCCTGTCAGGAGCCTGCTCCAGTGCAGGATTCCCACAGGGTCACAGCCTCCTTCAGGCATCCACCTGCTCTGGCGTGGGGTCCTCCCTGGGCTGCAGGTGTATCTCTGCTCCCCTGTTCCCCTCCATGGCTGCAGGGGCACAGCTGCCTCACCATGGGCTGCACCATGGGCTGCAGGGGAACCTCTGCTCCAGTGCCTGGAGCACCTCCTCCTCCTCCTTCTTCACTGACCTTGGTGTCAGCAGCGTTGTTTCTCTCACGTTTGCACTCCTCTCTCCAGCTGCAGTTGCTGTTGCACAGTTTTTTTCCCCTTTCTTAAATATGCTATCACAAAGATTCTACCATCCTCACTGATGGGCTCGGCCTTGGCCAGTCGTTGGTCCCATCTTGCAGCTGGCTGGCATTGGCTCTGTTGGACATGGGGGAAGCTTCTAGCAGCTTCTCACAGAAGCCACCTTTGTAGCCCCCTCCCCCCTCCTGAATTGTTTCTGTACAAACCCAGTACAATAGCACCGAGTTATCCAGTGGGAGATGTTCATACAAAGGCTGGCCACGTTTGAGCTGTAGATGTCTTGGCTGTATGTCCCAGGCTGTATCTTTCTTAATGCAAAGAATCCTTGGATCAAATGTGGCACCACCAGCAATATAGACATTACACCTGAGATACAGTCACCCTGTATCGTCTTTATTATGGACAAGAAATACAATCACCTGAATACAAGAGCCTTTTTCAAGGTTTTCTTATCTTATCCCAATGTAAACATCTTAAACAGGCAAGATTAATGTGTCCCTAAAAATACCTGTTTCCTTTCATCGAATATAAGGGGAGCCTAGATGCTTCACTCAGGTGTAGATGTTTGCTTTATACATGTATAAAGGCAAATGGAGTTCATTCTAGCTTAATTTGTAAGCCCTGACTCAAACTCTGTTACTCAAAGACAAAAACTAGGCCAAATGAGCCTAGCCGTAAGTGTGATCAAAGGAAGCCTAGTAAATAACAGGACAATTATATTCTTATAAATCAATTCAAATGAAACTAGTGGTGCTCTTCACTGTTTGCCCAATAATCTGAAGTGCTTGTAAGGCAGGAAAATATCTGGCATCCAGTGGCCTCACCATGAAAAAAGGTGAATTCACTCCCAAGAAGTCACTCCCAAGAACAATGCCTTGCTCATCAGGTTTTAACTTAACTTGGAGAAGGGTCCCTCAGCCTCCCTGGAAGTAAAAGTACAAGAGCTTTCATGCCACAGAATAGCATCAGGAACAGGATGATCCATAAGTCAGTGGTGAGTACAGTTCACTGGAAAGAAAAACATAACCTGGTGCCTTGCAGTGGGACAAATCAGTAAAAGATTTAGGAGGTGGGGTTTGTTCCAAAAACGTCTATCTAGAGGTCTGGGGCTCTGACTTCTGGGCTGATGGTCAAACTTCCTTTTGCTTCCCAAACATGTCTGCACCTTTTTTTTGTCTTATAGCTAGCTTTTTTGAAGGTTACTGCTCCATGATGGTGACAGAGCAAACCGAGAGCAGAACTGCTAAGGGAAGCAATATGTTTCCAATTCTTATAAAAATGAGAGAGACGTATATCATCATGGCTGATGGCACATAGAGCAAGAGTTCAGATTGAGGAAGAATGGGGTAGGATGTCAATAAAAGGTACCTTAATGGAGAGGCAGGTCATTTATTTGTTTTATTTTTTCTTTAAATGAGAAAAACATGGAGAATTTCAAGCAAAACAGATGTAGTCAAAATGATGCATTCAGAAGAGAGAGAAATTATCCCAATCTGGGAATTATGTATTTCAGGCTATTGACATTTCTGTTGGACGTTCGAGGAGTAGGAAAATGTCATTATTAGTATTTCCTCACACAGATGCAGGATAGGCTAGTGAGGCGGTGGTGATTTACAATGCTGTCAAGGACATCTTCAGCTCCTAATCAAGGAAAAATTCATTTTTCCTGTACTCAGGTCCATATTTCTTTTTTTTATAATCCTTTTCTGCTTTTATACAAAATATTCAGACAAACTCCCACCTGAGCCCTTCAGGAGCTGTAACTAAACTGGATAAAGTGCCCATCCTCAGTGACTGGGGTATTACTACTGAAGCAGATCACAACAGCTACAGAAATGAGAGCAGGAGTCTACATCCACAACATGGGAAACACCCTGTCACTGAGTCTGTCGTATATATGATCTCCATGTCCCAGACTGAACCCAAAGTTTCCAGAATCAATGGGTTTTCTTTACAGAGGTTGAAAATGTAATCCTAAATTACTCAGTCAATAAAAAATGACTTGTCAAAAGACGGAGTTTAAGACCAGCTGGGCTCCATGGAGCTCCACTTGGGGATGGACGAGGAACTGCCAGGGAGCTTATGGCTCCCCTTTTAAAGGCAGGGGAAGGAGATGTTGTAGTGAGGGTCTGCTACAGGCTGCCTGACCAGGAAGACCAACTGGATGAGGCCTTCTAAAACAGATAGAAACAGCTTCACGTTCACAAGCTATGGTCCTCATGGGAGACTTCAACCACACCAGTATCTGTTGTCAGGACAACACAGCAGGGCACCAGTAACCTGGAATGCATCAAAGACAACTTCCTCTTTCGAGTGGTTCAGGAACCAACGAGAAAAGGTGCTATACTGGACCTTCTCCTTACCAATGAGCAGGAGCTGGTGAGTAACGTGAAGCTCAAGGGCAGCCTTCTCTGCAGTGACCATGAAATTTTTAAGTTGAAGTTCCTCAGGGGGTTGAATAGGGTGCACAGCAAGCTTACTACTCTGGACTTCAGGAGAGCGGACTTTGACCTCTTCAGGGACCTGCTTGGCAGAGTGTTGTGGGACAAATTCCTGGACGGAAGAGGGGCCCAAGAAAGCTGGTCAGTATTCAAGGGCCATCTTCTGCAAGCACAGGAGCAGTGCATCCCAAGAAAGAGGAAGGCGGGCAAGAATACCACGAGGCCTCTGTGAATGAACAAGGAGCTTCTGGACTTGGTCAGACACACACACAAAAAATATATATATATCTGGAGTGGAAACAAGAACAGGTTAGCTGGGAGGTATACAAAGCGGCTGTCTGAGCAGACAGTGATCAGGTTAGGAAAGCTAAGTCCCACATAGAATTAAATCTAGCTAGGGACATAAAGGTGAACAAGAAGAACTTCTAAAAGTACATCGGTGTTAAAAGGAAGACTAGGGAAATGTGGGCTCTCTCCAGAAGGAAACTGGAAACCTGGCCATACAGAGAAGTCTGAAGTGCCCAATGACTTTGCCTTGGTCTTCACCAGCAAGGGCTCTGGCTGCACTGCCCAAGTTGTAGAAAGTGAAGGTAAGAACTGGGAGAAGAAAGATCTGCCCATTGTAAGTGAAGATCAGGTTCGAGACCATCTAAAGAACCTGAGGGTGCACAAGTCCATGGGACCTGGTGAGATTCACCCATGGGTCTTAACGGAACTGGCATGTGAAGTTGCCAAACCATTAACCATCATATTTGAAAGGTCATGGCAGTCTGGTGAAGTTCCCATGGACTGGAAAAGAGGAAACACAACCCCCATTTTCAAGAAGGGTAAAAAAGAAGACCCGGGAAACTACAGGTTGTTCAGTCTCGCCTCTGTTCCTGGCAAGATCATAGAGAAGATGCTCCTGAAGGCTCTAATAAGGCACATGGAAAATGAAGGTGATTTGTAACCAGCATAGCTTCACCAAGGGCAAATCATGCCTGACAAAACTGGTGGCCTTTTATGATGGAGTTATGGCATCAGTGGACAAAGGAAGAGCAACTAATGTCACCTACCTGGACTTCTGCAGAACCTTTGACACTGTCCTGCAGAACATCCTGGTGGCCAAATTGGAAAAATATGGATTTGATGGATGGACCACCTTCTGGATGAGGTATTGGCTGGATAGTCACACTCAG
>VZTO01015352.1:0-51595 GCA_013400615.1 Syrrhaptes paradoxus
TAAATTCAACAGAAATATTTAAAAGTTATAAGATATATCTCTTTTAATAAAGCAAAAACATTTCCAGTACAGCATCTAAGTATTCATCCAGTTTTATAACCATATTTGTAAAAACACACTTTTCTGCTGCTTAATATTGCATTTTAAAGCCACATAAACAACACAGGAACGGGGAGGGCAGGCAGAACAGAAAAGAACGAGCAACCAGAAGCTGTAAAAATATAAGTGAATAAAGCAAGCCAAAACTTCAGCTAATCTAGAGTAACTCCATCAGGTCAATGATTTATGCCAGTTGAGGCTGCTTGTTCAAAGAACTGTTCGATGCATAAAAATTAAAAATCAAGGGGAAGGGAGAGGGGCTTAGAGAATTTTAAAGCAAATCCTCATTGGAGTGCATGTCAGTTTTAGATGCACAGCAAAATACTGTAAGCAGCATTATTAGTAAATAGGTACATGCACACATGATTTTGATCTGAAGGATGAACACAGCATGTCATTATCAAGCTTATCCTCAGTCTCTACAGGAATCACTCTGCTGCACAAACACAGCCTGGAACCCAGTAGCACTTTGTACAGCAGCTGGCTGCAATACCAGACTGACAGATAAGAACAGATAAGAATACTTTCTCTCCCACTGGAACATCAAGTAGGTGGAGACAACATCAATGTCAAAGCCACAGTTTGGTCAGGTAGCAAGCGAGGACAGCGTATATCCTCACAACAGGTAACAGCAGTGACCACAAACAAAAACGTCAGCAGTGATGAAAAGCCACCAGGTACGGAGACAGCATTAAGCTTGTCAAGAAAACTGGCATTCTGAGCAAGAGCAGTTTCACATGCAACATCCTCAGAAGCATGAAGGGTGCAGTTTCACCATCATATGGCTGGCTGCTAAAAAGTAATCCTTCAAAACATTAATTTTCAGCCTGGCCCTCTGAGTCAGCTGCTCACATTGCCATACAATAGGTCCAATGAAAAGGAGAAACCACAAAAGCACACCTTGGAATTATTGAGACACAGGACACCTGGAGATGTACTACAACAAGCCTACTGTGATTGCACAAGACAGTTTGAATTTTCCAAGAAGTCAGCACATAAACCAGATGTTCTTGTGATCTCATTAAGAGGTTTGGTTTGGTTTTGGTACACAGAACAAGGTAAACTACAAGTCCACATTAGTGGATGCAGCAGGGTGCAATTCCAGAACATGTATATAGCAAAACAGACACAGAGAATTTCCATNGCAATGAGAACATCAAAACAAAATCAATGCAAAGCCAAGACAGAAGTCCTAATGTTTACATAAACCCTAGTACACAAAGCTGCTGATGGACCTTTCTCTGTGATAAATCTCATTGCATAGCTTTGTGTTGCTAATAATAAAACTAATAAAAAATCAGTTCGGGGGTGGAAGGGTTAATTCTGGTAGCTCTGTCAAAAAATGCCTCCTTTTAGAAGTCTGCTTATCAGGGTAGGCAAGTTTCAATACCTCAGTAGAAAGACTATGAAACTGCCTTGAAAGCAAAACCCTTTTTAAAAAGTTGAAGATGACATTTTATTTAAACGTACTTTCAAACAATGCTTTTTCCCCCAAGGATGAAGCTAGAGCCCAGCCTCGGCTCCCCATGGAAATGTTTTTCAATTAGTTACAATTTCAGAAAGAACACGCTCTACCACTGCCAACCCAATTCTTTTCCCAAGGCAATTCTGCCCTTTATGACAGCTACCATTCCTTTTAAGTAACAATAACTTCATATTGTTCTAAGAAACCACAACAAAGCACTTTAACAAGGAAAAGGATTTCCCCTTTAATTGAAAGGTATATCATGTTGTTCTGCAGTTCAGCATGGCAGCAATATATTTCATGGTACCGAGTGTTTTCAAAGTATTGGCAGAGGCCTGGTTTGAGAACTGCCACGGAGGAGGGACAAGGAGGGGCTGTTAGAGGAAATCAATCTGAAGTACCTGGCACAGCTGCACTTAAGCACAGCCACTTACCTCAAAATTTTCACAGACTTCAGCCAACAATGGTAAAACTTATTTTAAGTTAAAAGCCTATAACAATGGGTTAGTCACAAGCAGTCTTTAATTTCCAGTGCATCAGACTGCAAAAAAAAAATCCCAGTCTTCTACTACTGCAATCTATAAGCATTTAACTCAATTAAAAAAAAAAAAAAAACAAAACCCTACTGTTAGTGTTAAAATGCTTTCAAAGTACCCCTCTTTTCTGCCATTAAGATTTTTCAATGAATTTAATTATTTAAATGGACAAGTACGTTCCTGCACAGGACAGAGAGAACTACCACTCAAAATAAATTGCCTGTATGATTCTAAACCAAGGATCCATTACAAACCTTTTAGAAGAGAGTCAGAAATTGTATTCAGCCTGCTTTGTAAGAATTTACATCCCTTTTCATTTCCAAATCTTTGGTTTTGCAACCCTGGATAATCTCACCTGAAATAAGAAGTGCCCCAAACCTTTCCACAGATACAGAATACCACTTCCCTCTCTTTCACATGGATCTCTTTAATTTTCAATTTATCACCTTCCAGTTTTATTTATGGTCCCCTAGTACTTCTTTAGAACTAGAGGTTTAGTACTACCAGGTGACACGCACACACATAACCCAGACTAGGACTTCATTTTTCCAAATTAGTCTGCAATTGCTCATAGGTGATAGGAAAGTTTCTGTGATACAGCTGTCATCTAATTCTTTATGGCTATTGTTTCCAGAATCATTTTAGCCAGACGAAAAATCTCAAGGTGACATTTTGGTCACACTGAAGACAACAACAAACTCTTTGCTACCTTCGAAGAAGACAGTGTCACCTCTGCTCTTCAGTGTTGAAAACCTTACTAGAGTTATTTAACCAGCAAAAGTCTACCTTCCTAGAAATGATCGAGCAAACTGGAAACTACACTCACACAATACACTATTTGAAAGCAAAATATTACAAATGCAGCAGTTCCCAGACATGAAGAGCTGAGTAAAAAGCCTGACTCCAGATTTCAGACATCTGGTGCACTCCTGAACTGCAGAAGTCAAAACCAGAGTATTCTTCGCATTACTGTCCCATCAATGTATTTGATTTGTTCAATAGGTAGGTTTAAAGAAGAAACCAAGATTTATAAAGTACCTGCTAAGCTTAAGGTGTTGAGGACAAACTGAGTACCATAAAAAATAGTAAAGCAGTGTTCTTCTCTTTGCTTTGCTTTGCAACGCTCAAAATCCTTTGAATTCTTTCCTGGGCGGATTTCTTTTATTTCCATCAGATCCACTGAAATGAAAAAACATTCTGTCAGTACAACTGCACTTATGTTCCAGCAGAGCCTGAAACAGTAATATGAACAACTCAGAACATGCATACATATATAAAATATCTCTATATATAAACTTACAGATGTTTACTGGGCAAGAAATGGAAATTGCACCAGCTTGCAGTCCACAAATCCACAACTGACTATATTACTGACTAACAGACAAAAGTAGAGAAGGACCAAAAGAAGAAAAATAACTTATATTTTTATCATTTCACTATCACTGATTATCCACGGACAACGCATATACATATAGCCCCTCTGGGTTACAGAAGACATGGTTTCACAAATGGCATTTACTCTAACCAAGAAATTTCCAATTGCCATGACAACTGTTCAGAGACAAAAAAGAAAAGATACAACTTCTACTTTACTCACATAAAAAATTATACATCAGATCTTAAGTAGTCAACTAACCTTGTCAGCTAGCCAGCTAGTCTAGTCACTGGCACTTGCACAAAAAATATTTAAAGTATAAAGAATATAAAGATAAAATCCAGCCTAATAATTAAAAGGTTTGTGAGCTTTTCCCTCTTCAGCTCCAGAGAGGTCTCTGTCATTTAACATAACCTGTTGTACCACTTTTTAACTTGCTGCTTTCTACCGAATACAGGTATGTGCTAGAGCAGAGCAGAATGGGAACATTGCACAAGCACACATCTTCTCAAGTCAGCTCTCTTTTTATCAGCCCCTTGCTATATGTCCTGCATAACAGTAGTGAGACAGCAATGAAACAGAAATACGTGCACTCTCAAGATAAAATACTTATAAGAAAACTGAGGAAGTGGTTTTGCTCTGCCTGTGGACAAGACAAATAAATAGCTCATCCTACTTCTGGACAGCCTTGACTTACGAGCTACAGCATGAAGAGTGAAAAAAAAAACATTTCATGGCTGCTCTTGAAATGTGTTTATCAGACCTAGCAAGATCCACGGAAAATAGCCGAGGGTTTCTGTCCCTGCATTTAAGAACACCGCAATATAAGCCCCCTGTTTTAAATGAACACTTCAATCAGTAACAGAAGACAGTTAATAATATAATGAAAAAGCAATTCTGCTGCCTGAGCGGGAGCTGACCACTGGTTAAAGCGTCAGCCTGTGTACTGCTGAGTTTCTGTGATGCCAACACAGAAAGGAAAGAGAAACAAGCAAGGAAGTTCATCAATAAAATCCTGATGATGAAACATTAATTCAGCTTGGAATTTCTTGCTCTTTGCAAAGCATCCAAGACCAAACTTCCCACCAGATGCTCCTTTCTCCCAGTCATTAAACAACTTACCTTGGGAAAATGGCATCTCAAAGGTTAACCAGAACTAATCGTAGGACATAAGCATCTTTCCTGAACTTTTTTTTCCAAGCATAACTAGCTTCAAGATAGAGCCACCCTCTCAAACCCTGAAAACATCTCCTAAAATCTGTATAACTGATCGGCCAAGGCCCCTAAATTTAGATGCAAATTCCTAAAATAAATCCATGACATGACCATAAATGACAGCAACCAAAAGCTCCTACTGATGACTCTGATCCCCTTACCATCCCAAGTCTCACTCAGATCCCTAGCGATGTGTCCAAATATCCATCCCAAAATGCCACCATCTGAAAAAGATTATCTAAACCCACCAATTCACATTAATACTGGCAGAGAAGAATCAGGATGCTGAGAAAGAAAGTACCCAAATGGAGAGGGAAAGAGGTCGTATGGCTGCAGTAATGGTACTGGACTGTACACCACACCGGCTCGTTCTAATCATGGGCAAGAGCAACCCCAGTCACCTCTTCTGCTTTCCCTTCACCCAATAAATCCCTGGTTCAAAACACAGTTTTAACTTCAAAGAGAAGCACACCTTTCATTTCAGACCCCCATAAATCCACACATATGAGATACCACACCACAAAGACCCTCTCAAACATAAACTATAAGCAGCACTAAAACAGATTTCACAACGTGCGTTGCTGTTGTCATTTCTAGTGGCTCTTACTTCATCCTGACCTCTGAAACAAACACACAAACTTACTCAATGTCTCCCCTCAGTTACATATACTCGCTACATTACTTTTCCTTGCATTACAACCTTTCAACCCTACCATCCCATTCTCTTGCATGAAGGTATGAATGTGTGCGTGTGTATATACATATATATAGGTATAAGGATTTTTGCATGCACAGGTTTCACACTGATACCACATTATTGTTACTCCAACTGGTCTTTGAAAAAGAGATTACTACATCCTAACTGCTAAACATTCTGTAAACAGAGGAATGGTTCAGTAAGAGAACACAATTTGGAAAATAAAATGTATGTATTAATATAAAACCACCTCAAATTCAAAATTATACACTCCTGCACTTTTTAGGCAACATATTATATATGTCCTACACAAAATTCTGGCAATATATAATTATGTTTAAATAACGTATGAAACAGATGTACAAAATACAAGTTTTATTGAACATTCTTTAGACTTTTACAGAAAGATATAATACATGGTATAGTTTCAGAAAATTAATAGAAACTACCTGCATATATTTTAATGACATTTTATAGTGTGGTTTACCATGTATTATCCGGTATTATGGGAAGAAAATCCAAAGTAGAAAATCAGAGGGGGAAAAGAGACATGCACAGCAAGCATAAATTTTGGTCTCGTGCTAAGCTCTGCTGCGTCCCCAGGTAGGCTGGAGTCACCCAGCACCCTCCACACGGTGCCCACTAAGTCCAGAATGGCTGATCCCAACTGAACCAAAAAAGGAACAGGCCAGGAAAAGCTGCAACATGTTTCAGACTCAGATTAGTAAATCAACTGTACCAACTCAGCTGTTACCCAGTTACTGTGAACTTTTTATAGCACAATCTGTCACTGAAAAATTAAAATGTAACTTCACTCCTGCGCCAGAACTACAAGCACAGCGTCTCAAAAACTCCATCTTCTTATTGCCTTGAAATCCTGGAATCTTCCTCCTTTTCAGTCCCGAGTGTAAATTGCAGAGTCCTGTTCTGACCCAGCTTCACAGACAAATATTCCTGGTGCCCGATACACCTGAAAAAGCACAGACCTGGACATATGCAGCTTGCAGTGTCAGATCAAATCCAATACGCTTGGCTGGTGCAATTTCCATAAAATACTGCAAGAAGATTAATCCATCTCCCAAGGAAACATAAATCTGTAGAGAAGGAGGACACTCCCAACATATTCCCAGACAAATAGTTTAGAAGTCTAGTGCCACTCTAAAAACCCAACAATACTAGTTTACATTTCATCCATTCTTTTATGTGGTTATTTCCACAGGTTAAAAGGATCTCCTTGAGAGCCTCATCAGTCACCTATTGATTCTGACAACTCCCTCAAGAGGCTCTTTAACAAGACCCGACGCCAAGGCACCTTCAATTACCATCCTGTTTCAGGCTCTGATCTGGACGTGCAGTACTCCTGGCAGCTCAGAGCCTGCAGCTGCAGAACATCAGCTCCTGCTGTTGTGTATTGTTCAGCAAATCAGTGAATTGATGGATCATTACACCACCACATAGCTACTTTCCAAAGACTGCACAGATTAATTGTTTAGTGCCTTCCAGAGTTGCTTGCTAGAGATCTTTACTGCCACAAACTTCACAATAAACTTTTGATCCGTGACATCTCCACTGATCTCCATTCAAATAACCTGGCAGTAGCGATCACATACAGGTAGGAACTGCTGTTACTTTTCCTTCAGTTACACTTAGAGGCAGACGGCAAAACGAAACTTGGACTCCACTACAGTAGGTGCTGTGCAAGCTGAGCAGAAGACAAGACATAAGGTAAGCACAGGTAGGGAACGATGGGAACAGGAGAACTGCAAAAACCTGTGCACTGTTGTACACGACAATCCTGTGCTCCTCATTCCAGAAGAAGAGAGCCAGCACTGCTGTTCAAAGTTCTGCCTCTGTTTGCCTCCCTGCTCACACAACACCCATCTCTGGCTGGGAGTGAAACTGTTCAGCACCCAAACAGACAACTGGGTTAGGGAATGGACCCTGCTTACAACCAGCCAATGCCAACAGCAGAACACCTTACCTTAGCTGGAAGTGCCCATGTAAGTTCACTGGAGGAAGGCGTGTTTGTATAGATCAGCATTGGTCAAACAGGGTAATTTTAGGCTGGAAAGTCAGACAGATTGTGTACAAATGGGATAAGTCAGAAAACCTTAGAGGGTGTCAACCTAGCAAGGTATCCTTGGCAGAAAAGTCCTGATAAACAGTGTAAAAATTAACTGAGACTGGCATTATGGACTACAGAGTCTTGTAAGATAAGGCTCTTGAGTCAAACCTAAAGTCCCCAGGAGTCTTTCAGTGTCTGTGGCCACAAACGATGCTTGGATCAAACCTCACAGTTATGTACTTAATGGATGAGAAGAAGAAGCCTACGGAGATTCAAAGGAGGCTCACAGAGTCGGAAATCAGGCCATGAGCATTATTCACTTCAGCAGCTATTTTCAGTAAGTCTCAAGAAGGCTTAAAGGAAACTACCAGCAATGTCTCAGAGAGGAAAATAAGGGACTCTGATCACCTGAGGGCTGTGGGCCAAGACAGAGGGTGGGTATTCTCTATATGAATATATTCACATTTTCATGTGCATATATATATATATATATCAACACTCTGCACTTAAGAACCAGTTTTCAGAATCCACTTTTTTTTTNCAACTGGGTTAGGGAACGGACCCTGCTTACAACCAGCCAATGCCAACAGCAGAACACCTTACCTTAGCTGGAAGTGCCCATGTAAGTTCACTGGAGGAAGGCGTGTTTGTATAGATCAGCATTGGTCAAACAGGGTAATTTTAGGCTGGAAAGTCAGACAGATTGTGTACAAATGGGATAAGTCAGAAAACCTTAGAGGGTGTCAACCTAGCAAGGTATCCTTGGCAGAAAAGTCCTGATAAACAGTGTAAAAATTAACTGAGACTGGCATTATGGACTACAGAGTCTTGTAAGATAAGGCTCTTGAGTCAAACCTAAAGTCCCCAGGAGTCTTTCAGTGTCTGTGGCCACAAACGATGCTTGGATCAAACCTCACAGTTATGTACTTAATGGATGAGAAGAAGAAGCCTACGGAGATTCAAAGGAGGCTCACAGAGTCGGAAATCAGGCCATGAGCATTATTCACTTCAGCAGCTATTTTCAGTAAGTCTCAAGAAGGCTTAAAGGAAACTACTGGCAATGTCTCAGAGAGGAAAATAAGGGACTCTGATCACCTGAGGGCTGTGGGCCAAGACAGAGGGTGGGTATTCTCTATATGAATATATTCACATTTTCATGTGCATATATATATATATATATCAACACTCTGCACTTAAGAACCAGTTTTCAGAATCCACTTTTTTTTTCAGCAATTTGCATTACAAAATATTCCAAACAAGGTTTCATTTTGGAAAGGCAGAAACTGTCCCCTGCAACATAGGCTATGCACAAATGAGCACTCAGTGAATGAAGAAAGCCTTTGCAGAAGTATCTTTTTGCAAATTTACTTCATGGTGGCTAGTGAGGACAATGGCTTTGTTCTCACTCTGCAGAATGAAAGAGTAACTATACAAGGTGTGTCTTAACAGCCGGTTTTATTCAGAGAAGCAATGATCTGTGCAACTCTAAAGGGAACAAGGTGAGGCTTCTCTCAGAGATGGACAAAATCCGATGAAAGCAGAAATCTCTTGCAGTACAGATGTGGCATGGAAAATAATTCAGCTCATACAAACGGCGAAATTTAGTGAGACATTCAGTGGCCCAAAGAAGGCATTACAGGTAAGCCACAAAATTATCTGAAAGCACAGTTACAAGGACAAAATATGAGAAATGGTGTGGTGCATCTTGAGAAAGCACATGACTACCTTTCCAAGGGGTCCTCTGGGGATTTAGCTGTGTGACTGACGTAAGTTTTAGAGAAGTGCACCTTTTAAACCCACAGGTTTTTAAGTAATCAGGTCACACAGAGCTGTTGTGTACAATTAACAACTAATTACTATTAAATTAATAACTTCTCACTGGACTGCTCAGCAGAGCAACAACATATTACATCCCTTCCCAGTTTGAGCTCTGAATTCCAGGAGCCACACATCTCAAATGGCTATTGGTCTCACACTAAAAATTAAAATGCACCTTCACAAATGAGATAAGAATAGGGTAAAATTTACATCCGTGCCCACAAAAGTTTACATTCTACTCCATGCAACAAACCAAAAATAAAACTGACTTTAGGGAAAGTGTACTGGAGTATCTACATCTCGCACTCACTTTTATCAATCACATTAGGGGTGCTCATGTCTATGAACCTCATTCCACCCCCTTTTCACTAACTGGCTGTAACAGGAAGTCTGGTCGTCGTAAGTTAGCATTAAACACTGCAAAAATGAGCTGCTAAAGGGAAAAAAAATGATTTGAAAACAGCTAAAGGCTACACACATTCATTTTTTTCATGTGACCACAGAAACTAAGTTCTAAATACTCATCTGAAGACACAGAAAGATCCCTGCATAACAGCCAAAACACAGCAATTTCAAAGCAGAAAAAAAAGTTAACTTTAATGTTCCTTTGAAAAGATACTCCACAAAGACCAAGTGGATTAACTTTTGCAGTGACAGACTGGTTTTTAACAGTATTCAGAATATGAAACAGAAAGAAAATTACCGAATATGGACTTGGGGTTTTCAGTGTGAGTTAAGTGTATTTATTACTTCATGTCTGAAACAGTAAGGAAATCCAGACAGAAAGAAATTCTGATAGCAGTAAAAAAATAAATAAATAAATAAGTAAAAAATCACTACTAGGAACTAGGAAGGTCAAGCCTAACATTCAAGCCAAAAGCACTCATTTCACACTCCTCATGTAGAGATACTCAGCACTTCTCCCAGAAAGGTACAGATGCTGTAAATGTTTACAACATCTTTTCCAAAGGAAGGGAAAGAAACTAGTTTTCCACCACAGAGGAAGTTCACATTGGCATTAACAACTCTGCTAATTACATGATTTAGCTGTTTAACCTATGAGGGGGAAAAAAAAAACACAAACAAACATACAAAAAACCCAAACAAACAAAGAAAAAAAAACAAGCCACAAGCCCTCACCTAGGTTCACATCACCCTGTAAATTGCATGAGGTCTGATCTGTCCTGTTATCTACTTGACTATACTATAGATGCACTGCTTCTCCAGTGAGCTTTGATCATTAAGTATCCAGGTGCAACATTTTGCAGAAGCTAGTGATTTCTGCTTGGCAATGTAATACAGTCTGAAAACAAACACAGTGCAATCTTGCAGAACAAGAAAAAACAGAGCAGCTCTCACGGATTCTACTTCTACATATAACATGAATTTACTAAGTTTGTTCCTTGTTTCCATTCACTCCCTTTCTTAATATACCTGTGAAACACGAAAATCCATCTTTTTTAATTTTTTTTTTTTTAGAAATCATATTCTAGAGGACAAATTCTGTAAAATCTCATTTTTGAGCAGGAAGAAAATCTCAAGTGATCTTAATACATAATTCTTTTTCATAGGTTAGATGAAAGATCAGTAACACTAAGTGAATTTGAGATGGCAAATGTATTTAAAAAGTAGGCTACAGTCATTTTGTTCTACAAACTCTGGAAAAATATTACAGAAAAAAAAACAGGAGAAGAGAGACAATGTGAAATTATCAACCTGTGTTGATCCTAAAATAAAATGTCATGCATTGTCCATCATAGCTTTCTATTAAAAATGAAAATAGGTGTAAGACAGTCCTACTGCATTAATAAAGGTCTGGACTGAACAAAAAAAATAAATTGTTACTCTGTGTTATACTGAGGCATATAATTAGCATTGAAAGCCTCCATTTAAGTAGCCTTTACTCCTCTGCTTTGTAATTCTGCAATTACATTGACAAGAGGTCTGCATCTCTGCCATTCCCAAACTCAGGTATTTCATCCTTTGAGAAACATGAAATTTTCAGAATAAATTAACACATCTATTCACTTTCCTCTTTTAACCTTACCTATACCCTAACCTCTTGATCTACATACAGAACGGGCATTTTAACAGCTGACATATTATATGACCTTTTCCTAAACATGGCTCCTCAATGCTTTAAACCTGCTTCTTGCTGTGTGCTTGCACAACTAAATGGTCACTGAATTTTTTCTTCTTGAGTATTTTGCAATAAATCAAGAACATCAAAAAAGACAGGTGACCTTTCTTTTCCGAAGATTAAGGGATTAAAACATAGTTTAAATCATTTTACAAAAGAAGGTCATCTCTTTACATGAAAAAAAAATTCTAGGTAATCAAAAAAGATAAATCATCCTACGTCCTCAACACAATCTGCCTCGAAACACGCATGCTTGCATTACACACACTGGCGCATTCAAGGAAGGCACCACAGATTTCTCGGAGAATAAATTCTCCTGGCTGTGAATCATCACTTAACACAACAATTCATGGAAGAGTATGCAGAAAGTCTTGTATTTTCCAGTGACTAATCAGACTCTAGTTACCACAGACTTTCCCTTAATAATTGTCCTTAAAGCACTTCACATCTGATAAAGAATGCAATATCCATTATGGATCAGCCTCCTGGGGATTTACACCTTGCCACCTACTTTTTCTACAAGCTTAAATACCATAAACTCTTTGGGCCCTAATTTATTCACGTGCATACAAATGTGTGTACCACAATATGAGGAAATTTGGGAGGCCTTATTTGACAGTATTGAAATTTTCTCTCAGTCAGCAAATCCCAGGTGCCAATTCACACAGACGTGTCTGTTAGCAGAGCACTGACAAGCACTTCTCACTCTTGGCCACCTCTTCTTTCCCTTCTGCCTTTCACTGCCGGACGGTAGTTCCCTCCACTGCTATCTCAGCTATGACAGTACAGTTGTTTGTGAGCCACTTGGTATCCTAACAAAGCAACAGCGCAGCAGAGTAGCTGATGTGGAGGCAGAAATGACCCCCAGCTACCCTGGGGATGTACAACACACATCCACCGTGTGGCCAGCCCATGACAGTTTAAAGTGGGGAGAAACAACACAGGGTGTGTGTGACCCAAGGGCCACCACGCCAACCCATGCACAGTTACAAAGGGTAAACACAAAATAAAAATACACAGCAGAACCCTAAGGAAGTGACAGGCTCAATGAATAACACATTCCCCCACTACACACCTTCCCCTGCTACATAATCAAAGTTGCCAAATGCCTTCCCTAGAACCAGGCAGCTTCTAAGTCAGGCTGTGCTGCAGCAAGGAAAAGTGGTGGGGGAAGACTGTGGTCCACCCTAACCTTCTAAGAGATTTGATTATTTTATCCTGGCAATGGTTTCTGATACCAGCTGCAGAACCAGTGCCATGGGTTTTAGACCCATGGCCCTGCAAAAAGTGCTCCTTTATTTCTGTACTTTTACACTCAAAATTCCTCTCAACATTCAAATTACATTTTTACATTTACAACGCTTTGCAACAGAACTCCCATACTTAAACCAACTGTGTAGATGAAAGAAACCAAGCACAAAAACCCCACACTGCCTCAGAGCTAGGAAGCTGGTGTTATTATGCTTTTTATGTATCCAATGGCCAGAGCAAGAGACTCCAGCAGACAGCAATTCACAGCAGGAACTAAACTTTGCTCTGGAGGAGCCTTTCATTCTCCCAGCTGACTATTTGGGCAGACAGGTGAGACTAGCCTTGTAAGTTATCTACTTAATATAAGGCTGTGAAAATATCACCTCAAAGTTATTTCCCACACAGTCAGAAACACCATTCCTATTCATAACCCTCACTCAGCAAGACCGTGTGCATTCTGCATCAGTCACTAACTTTTCGCCAGGTCAGTCTATCCATGGGGCAGTACTTCTGCAATGCTCACCAAAACTTACTTCTCATCCAAGAAACAGCAAAATTCTCCCACTAAAATAAATTACAGGGGCTCCACTGAAACCAGAGGTAGTGTGCATATCAATGAACACAAACAGGGGAAAAAAAGAAATCACAATGGCTTCAAAGCATGGGTCATCTGATGAAATATTATTAATACCACCCAACATACAAAGCACAACAGGGGGGCAAAAAAAGAACAACAACTCACAAACAAAAAACAAGTCCTCAAGGGAAAAATACTTGTCACCAGAAGTTAAACCAATTTTTTGGCACTCATGACCTAGGTAACTTAGGAACAGCGTTGAGATTCTGAGCCCCACAAGCAGTTCCATAGCCCACCTACCAAACTTTAGATTATCTTTAACAGTTTAAAATGAGGACAATGCAGAATACAAAGAAATGTCATTAATAAGTAAGAGGCAGAATAAAAAGCTCCAAAATTTTGTAGCCAGCATCTACAAGTATTTCCCTCAGGTGACTTTAGAGCTAAAAAAAGCCCAAGCACGGTGAACACAGTCACATCTAGCTCAAATCTCCCTCCTTCAGCTATTTGCATAGCTTTCTGCAGGCCTGCATAAGGGAGCACATGTTGCTGGTATTCATTTTAAGACACTAATGAAACCCTGCGTGCCAAACATCCACAATAAAAACATTTCTCCAAGGTGCATTGTTCCCNAGGCTGTGAAAATATCACCTCAAAGTTATTTCCCACACAGTCAGAAACACCATTCCTATTCATAACCCTCACTCAGCAAGACCGTGTGCATTCTGCATCAGTCACTAACTTTTCGCCAGGTCAGTCTATCCATGGGGCAGTACTTCTGCAATGCTCACCAAAACTTACTTCTCATCCAAGAAACAGCAAAATTCTCACACTAAAATAAATTACAGGGGCTCCACTGAAACCAGAGGTAGTGTGCATATCAATGAACACAAACAGGGGAAAAAAAGAAATCACAATGGCTTCAAAGCATGGGTCATCTGATGAAATATTATTAATACCACCCAACATACAAAGCACAACAGGGGGGCAAAAAAAGAACAACAACTCACAAACAAAAAACAAGTCCTCAAGGGAAAAATACTTGTCACCAGAAGTTAAACCAATTTTTTGGCACTCATGACCTAGGTAACTTAGGAACAGCGTTGAGATTCTGAGCCCCACAAGCAGTTCCATAGCCCACCTACCAAACTTTAGATTATCTTTAACAGTTTAAAATGAGGACAATGCAGAATACAAAGAAATGTCATTAATAAGTAAGAGGCAGAATAAAAAGCTCCAAAATTTTGTAGCCAGCATCTACAAGTATTTCCCTCAGGTGACTTTAGAGCTAAAAAAAGCCCAAGCACGGTGAACACAGTCACATCTAGCTCAAATCTCCCTCCTTCAGCTATTTGCATAGCTTTCTGCAGGCCTGCATAAGGGAGCACATGTTGCTGGTATTCATTTTAAGACACTAATGAAACCCTGCGTGCCAAACATCCACAATAAAAACATTTCTCCAAGGTGCATTGTTCCCTTCTATACTTTTCAGTCTTGGCAATGGGTTATGTTGGACCCAGCTGATGTAGGAAAGGCATACGTAAGGTACTCTGCAGTCTTAGCAGGTGACTAAAAGAGTAGCAGCACTAAAAACCTTTCTGGCCTCCACTAAACGTGAAAAACAATCCAGGACAGGCAGCCTCTCTCCTTCCATTGTTAATCTTTCCCCTTTCATCTAGAAGGAAACTTGGAGTTCCCACAAGATGGAAAATATGGACAAATTTTATTGAACTTTTCTTGAAAGGTGCTTGTTTACCAGTCTCTCCTAACTTTACAGGCTAAAAATAAAGACACCCCACAGTCCTTTAATCTTTCTTTGGTTCTACAAAGCATTACATCTTACAACAGCAGAATCACAGTAAGTCCAAGAAAGGCAGATGGTACAAGAGGATCAGTTTCCTTACACACAGCAAAAGTTGCCGCCTTCAGCAAGTCTGATTAGCTTGGACAAGCTCAACAGCTAGCGTGACCTCAAGAAAATCAAAATACCATCCAAGAACTCATTTGAACAACACTTGGCTGCACAGCTCTACAGGAAAACAGATAGTTCATGCACAGGTTACAAACACCATTAGGACAATTCAGGAAGGGTGTGAGCAGATACTGATGGGCTGCTCCTTCCCCTCTCTTGCAGGTGGGCAGGGAAGAATAGTAGTAGAACTAATGAGTAATGCAATTCAAAATATGCAGTGCTGCCACTTTTGGAGCCACGGGGTTGTCTAAACATTTATATTAGTATAGCTAATCCTACATCTCCCTTGCACAGGTCAATAAAAGCAGCTGCCTTTTTGGTATTGTGAGGCTTAACATAAATCAACTCCAAAATAATATTAGCCAAACTTGAAAATGGTCCTTGTAATAACTATGAGCAACTCTGTCTTGGAGGAGTTTGAGTGTCCTTCACACATTCACAGTTCACCAGCAAGAAAAGCAGCACTATGACATCCAAAACTCCCAACACTATACAGGGCAGTTAGAGAGAGGAAAAAAAAAACTTTTCTTCATTTCCAAAGGAAAAGTGTTAATACAAAGTAAAAAGGTTGGTCTCTGTCCTCTGTATCTATTAGCAGCCTATTTTTGTTTCCCAAATGGGGAGAACTCTCCCCACTCTCCAACTTAGAAACCCAAACCCCATAATAGATGCAAATATTCAGTTTTAAGCTTCTGTAAAGAGCAGTTGCCAAACTTGAAGATTCTTCACCTACTTGCAACAATTTAGAATATTCTTAGCAAATTACCAAACTCTTCAGCCAAAAGGTTAATTATCTTAACAAATGCTCATTAAATCAATGTGTGGCAATTACATCAATTTATTAGTAACTCCAGGTACACTTTGCAAATACTCACAGAAACCTTCAATCTTGTCAGCTGTCTTGCTCCATGCTACCTGCCTGGTTTCCATTATGACTTGAACAGTCCTCCTTTCTGGACTACTCTTCTTAAGACTGAACACTGTCATAACAGTTCCCAACTCCAAGGTCCTTTTGATCTGGCTTTTCTCGTACTCTGGCAGCACTCCATAATCCATACTTTTTCTGGGCATGTTTGTTGATTTTTTTTAATCAAACTTTTATGGTTTTCAGTATCCTGAAAAGAAAAAAGAAAGAAAAGTGAGAAAAGTCAATATTTAAAAGAAGATTTTTATTTCTTTAAAAATCACATTTGTGTAAGTTAAAGCTACCTAATAGGAGTAGAGTCACCATCTCTGGAGGTGTTTAAAAACCTCATGAGCTCTATGCAAGGTGGAAGTTAAACCTTTTGTTCTTGAGGATAATTTAATTTCCACAACTGTAAAAAACATCTGGAAATCCATTTTGTCCTAAGTATTGACAATCTAGCTATCAGCATGAGAAAAGAGGTATTTGCAACAGATCTGAATCACACTCAAAATCCTTCTGCTCTCCCAGGATTTTTTTTTTTCATACTCCCAATGCTATCTTCAGACAACAAAAATGTTGTCCCCATGGTGAACTCCAGCAGGTTTGTTCTTCTTCTTGCCTTGTATTACTAAAGAAGCATCAATTTGCTGCCTGAAGAGAACCCTGAAATCTGAGAAGCCTCAAAGGCAGCCAGTGTTGCTGTCTTCTTGATACTACATCAGGAGGAGCTAAGAAGTGATGACTGAAGCCTAGCAATCCAATGACAATGTAACACAAGAAATAATTACATCAGCTTGTGTAAAATTCTCATATAGGTGAGAGTGTAAGAGTTAAAACAGCTGTCTTTCTGACAAGCGCCAAGAAAATGAGGGGAAAATATGAGTAAATACAAATACTGAAATAAATGTTGGCTATGTCCAAAATGTCTCAGTTTATGCACTTTTAAAACTTTGTGGCTGTGCTTCTCCTACACAGTGTACTTTTCCTTACTCACAGGTCAGGTGGCAGGTATTTGTGCACATACACTCGGGACACACCTTGGCACAAAACAGCCAACCAAGAGACGAATACGCAGCAGCTCTCATAAATATTAGCAAGTTTCTGTGCTTTGGTCTACTACACACCATTGCATCAAACGGCTAATTACAAGCTTGATTACTCCTCAGCGAGATTATTTACAAACAGGATGCCCTGGAACCTGCTCTTGCATCCATGCACAAAGAAGGAAGTGTATCATTTTCACACCAGCAGCAGAAGCTGCTGCCACGCAGTTCCCAACCATCCCCCCTAACCACATCCCTGAGCGGGACAGGTTTAAACAATCTCTGGGCACATGCAGCCACCAGCCACAGCATCTCCTCTGGTTCTCTTCCTCTCTGCTCAGTCCACTACTCTCCATCACAAGCAGTCTCAGTTTCCGTGTTGATAGCTAATTCAACCATGCCACTTCTCGCTTCCCCTTCGTAACTTCTTCCAACCCTCCTCCCCCTCGCCCCATGTCACTATCTCCTGACCTGCTCTTCACGGAGCAGCGCTCTTTTCTGCTCTCTCTCATTAATACCACAAAACTGTCTTTCAACATCATGCCACTAACTGCTTTCAGTGCAATCTGTCTGACTTTAGAGCTGCCTGGTGTAATCTTTCCAATCCCTTTTTAAATTCTACCACTTCAATAAACACTTTTTTTTTCAAGCTGACAGAGAAGCAAACAACAGTCCCTTTTTACCTGCAGGGTGGTGTCCTCTGCAGTGCCCACAGCGAAACTGAAATGCCCTGGAGCAGGAACCGTGTCTTACTCCATGTTTTGCAGAGCATTATACAGATTATATAGTATTTAATATCTATAAGCTTGTTATTGTAGTACAAAAATGAAGTACCCTTTCCTTATAATACTGAAAAAAAATATATATATACCACAATCCTAGAACTGAGAGGCAGCTGACAGCTTTTAAGGGTAGTAAGCATCAGCAGACTTTAGCCAGAATGTAACTGATCCTTTTTGACTCCCTGGAACTAATCAGATAATAATTTAAATCATCACAGGGTAGCATCTGACAAGATAGCCATTGTTGTCTTATCTTTCTACAATGACTTGTAATAACAGAAATGAAAGGAAGGAAAAATAAAAAATTAAATTAAAATCTTTGAACAGTGTCTGGTTTTCTGACAAAAAAAAGAAGAAACCCTGTCTCCACACTTTGCTCTTTTTATTAAGAATTGTAATAAAAATGAACATGCATGATTTGGAACAAGGTTTAACCGTTTTAGTAACGCTTCACTGCAATAATAAAAATGTAAGCTTTTAAATTAGTACAGTTTTTCAGGAGGCTATAACAAAATACATATCTGTACTGCATTTTACAGTACAAGGTGTAGCTGTAAAATGAAATATGACTTAGAACAACGTGAAAAGGAGTTTCTAAATGTAGGTATTTAATAAAAGACAATGTAGCATTTTTTTGAGAAATTAGTCCCTTAGTACAAAGGAACTGCCTTTCAGAGGTGGCTTCTTAAACAGTTTCCGCTGAATATAATATATTGGACTTCCCCTTTTAAAGTAGCTCTTTCTTCCAAAAACAGAGCGAACTCTGGTTTTAGTCTAACTTAAATCCTAAGTCATAAGGCAAGTTTTTAACTTACTAACAAACAACACTGTAGCTGAGGATATCTACTTCATCAGTAAAGGGCAGAAAGAATATTGCAATATTTGATCAGTCTGACTGACTGTTCCTATCCTATTTTGGCTACCTGCTCCAGTTTAAGAATAGTATCACAGAGACGCTCCCAACAGTAAAACACATTATACCTCCCAAAAGAATTAATGGAAGCCCTTGATATTAGACCTAAGCCTTTTAATATCAAGAGTCTCCTTACACTCACCCACAGGTGTCCCTCAATTTTCTAACACCCTTCACTGCACAACTATTTGAATCAACAACATTTCTACCCATTCACACAGCAGAACTCTGTAATAACCGTCATTACCCCATTATCTGGATACCTCTAAACCAGCCAGGTGTGAGCTACAGGACACCCTTACCTGCAATAGAAGCATTACTGCTCCTCGCCCAAAGAGTTATCGAAGCCTGAAGTAGAAAGGTCCAGCATCACTTATATAATTCAACAAGTGAGCTAATAGTCACAGAAACACATCGTATGCTCTAGTTTAGACACAGACACCAATACACGACGCTTTCCCCTTAGTTGTAGGTACTACAGGAGCAAAACTTCGGTAGTGTCCTGTACCACATGCAGAAATGGAACCATTTGTTACTGTTTAAGAGTAGATTCTATATTGTTTTTTATTGAAGAGCCTGACTAATTTAGATTACAATGTCAGAAAGACTGACTGCAAGTAACCAAGTGAACATGGACATGGAAATAAAACCAACTTTGTCCAAAAACCTGTATATTTCATGTTATTTCATTTCAATAGTTCAGAGTTTCAAAAACAAACCCTTCTCATCTGAAGATCAGCTCTTAACTCTCTTTGTGATAAAGAGGAAAAACTGTAGTAGAGGTAAACTAGAAGGGTACAGTCTAGCAAAGAATATCTCAGACAAGCACTGCTGAATCTATTCTCTGTTATAACTTCACTCATACGACACAGCAGGTGCTCTCCAGGCACACAAGGTCAACCAAGAAGAGCAATCCAAAGTTTGACTCTAGTCAATTTCCAACTTTTCCCATGTGCTGCAGGCACTGAAGCCTCCACAGAAGCAAAAGGGTGGTTGCACCCTCTTCCCCTGGCTCTGCCTTTGGATGCATTTAGGACATCCCCTCACCCAGTGCCGCTGCCTTAGCACAACACTGCCAGTACGGATATCCACCAGCACCACTTCATTACCACAATATTAATAATTAATAGCAACCAACACCAGGCTATTTGCGCAGAGCTTCACAACACAGCTGCTGTGGTCTGGTGAAAAGCAGGGGAGGGGAACCGCAGCCAGACGGCTGCCCACCTGCCAGAGCCCGGCAGGGACCGAACCCTGGCCCCAGGCCGGGGCCCTCACCCCGGGCAGAGCCTGGCAGGGCGCGGGGCTGCTGTCAGGCGACACTCTGAAGGTTTCCTTCCTCCTTCTTCGGCGGGCTGGCCTACGGCGGGAAGGTGCCGGGGAGCAGGGTCCCCTCGGGGAGCCCCCACAGTCCCCTCACCCTTCCTCGTCCCCTTCAGGCCAGGTGCCCTCCCGCCCGGCACGGCCCCCCCCTCACACCCCGCAGCCCCCAGCCCTGTCACCGAGCCCCCTCCCGCCTGGCGCTCGGCCCCCTCCCAACACCCTCCCTCCCTCCAGCTCAGACCCGCGCCCGACACTGCCCCGCCCCAGCCCGGCGGCACCTGCTGCCCGGAGCGGAGCCGCCAGACCAGGGCTACAGCCGCCCCACACCGCCGACGGGCCACCCCGCGCCCCCGGCGGGACACACTCACCTGCGCAGCGGCGGGGAGCTGTGTCCCGCGGCCACGGCTGCTGGTGCCGGTGTCCGGGCTCCCCGCGTCCCGCCGCGCCTCGCCGGGGCTCCCACTTCTGCTTCTGCCGTCACCGGGAAGGGGCGGGGTCACGTGACACCCCCCCGCGGCCACCTAATGGTGCGCGGGGCCGGACGGGCCGCGGTGGCGGTTGGTGGCGCCGGCGCCCCTCAGCCCGTCGCCCGCCCCGAGGGCTCTCCCCTGCCCACCCCGAGCGCGGAAGCGGGGCTGGAACTCTTGGGGACTGCTCGCCCCCCGTCCCGCCACCTCTCCTGGGCTGGTGTCGAGGCGAGCGGCCCGCTGCCGCCGTCCCTCAGGGCCCCGCGGCCCCACAGCCATCCCCTGAGGCGGGAAGGTGAGCCGCCGCGTCCCCCATCCGGCCAGGGCGGGCTGTGGGGCTGCTGTCCAGCCGTTTCTATGTTTCTCAAGTTTTTATGTTCTTCTCATCTGAGGGGAAATGTCACTAGCTCGTCTAAAATTCACAAAATGATTGAACGGTGCCTTGAGAGTGAGTTTAGGAAAAGGCTTTAAAACTTCACTGAAATTACATTTTCAAGTTAAAAATTACCCACTTTAAGTGATCCACTACAAAGTGCATTGTGTCACAGCCACCTCAGCAATATTAAAAGTCTTTCCCAGTTTGGGAATCAGAAGAGCGGTGACAGGACAGGACGTGCTGTTGTCAGGTCAAGCCCCGATACCACCATGGAACTTGAGGTATTGGTCTGGCCCCAGACCTGTTTGGTAAAGCTGGGGAAAATCTCTACATCCACAGGCAGAATAACCAAGTCATCACAGGGAACCAGCAATGCCAGTTCCGAAAGCTACAAAACAAATTCCTACAAACCAAAGCTAGGGATGGCATGGTGTCTGCAAGGAATGGATTTCCCCGTGCAAAGGAAGCTCGTGGCCATTCTGCAAGGGCTGCTCCACATCACAACGGCAGAACCCGTATTCCAAATGCTGGTTTCCAAACATTTAACTTAAGTCTAGAGGAGACAGTTTTTCTCCTTTTCTTCCAATAGAAGCAGCTGACACAAAGAAGTGAAATGGACGTGCCTTTAACAGAGTAGAGTCTGCCTTTTAACAGACCTTCTCCACTATTGAGAGGAAAAAAAGTTTTCCATAATTCCAGTCAGCTTCATAAATGGTTGAACAGTAATCAAACATTATTTTTTATTAATACTTTCACCCTATACATGCAGGGACTACTGAAACAAAATGATATTGCAACAGAGTAGCGAAAAGTTGTGCAAAAAACACCAACCGCAATACTACCTAGCTACCTAGAAAGATAAAAAATGTCCACTGTATCCAGCAAAAGCTGTAGGAACAACCTGGGAAACTCTTCCCAAAAGCAAGCTAACAAGCCTTTATCATAGTTAAAAGCACCAAAGGGTTTCAAATTAGTATGACTTATCAGGAACAGAACTGAAGAGTGCATTCAAAATATACCACCACAAAAGGAAAAGAGCCTAAAACCCAATACCTCTGAAAGGTGTGGATTATTTTAAATGCAAAACAAAAAGATGACCATTGCAATCTCATCATTGTTCTCTATTTCATGAACCATTTTGCTAAATGATTCACATTTTTCTGGGAAAGTTTCCCTCTTTATAACGTGTGGCGCAGTTACAAATTCACAGAACATCATCTTATAGGAACATGACAGTAAAAGAACAAGAAGAGCAGAATACGTGTCAATCACACCAAGGTGTCTCTCCCATACTTTATTTTTAGCTCTTCGTCTTTAAAGCCTTCAATGTTTCATGTTGAAGCTGCCCTTGAAATTATATGAATGGTGGCAGAATGCTAGCGCCAAGTGACTAACTTTCCCAGCTGCAAAAGCTAATACCAAAACATTCGTATAGTCAAAGCCACAAGGTACATACCTCACACCACAGAGAGCTGAAGGGTGAAGGTGATCCCAGGAATTTTACAAGCAGGGTTCTCTGAATCCCAGCTGCCAGATCCAGGATTCATCTGGGTAGATTGACAGTGAATCTAAGTTCCAGCAAATATCAGCCTCAGCAGCCCCTCCTGGTTCCGCTTCACTTGGCCAGGTACCAACAGACTCCTCACCAGTTGCGTGGCATAGCTTCAGCACAGGAACCACCCTTGAACAACCCACAAGCTGTACAAGCACGGAGCTGACCATCTTTGTGATACTCAGAGGCTTTGCTGAAGAAGTTAAGCACTGCTGCAAAGTATGCTGGACTTCAAAATATACTGCACTTCAGTGTGGTTGTGCCTCAGTGGTGTCCTGGATGGAAGACTAAAACCTACCAACTCCCAACATTTCTTTCATAACCTTGGACTTACCTGATAAAACTCTCTCTCTTAAAACTCAAGAGTCATTATATAGTCAAAGAAAATATGTATGTGGAAGAAAATCATAGCTGCAGTGGGGGTCATAAAACTGAATTCTGTGAATTGCTGGATGTAACAAAATCTCAGCCATACAGATGGAGTAAGCAATCCTTAAAAACAAACTAATAAAATAGTAACTCTTAGAAACACCAGCTGTTAATCAGCACATCCACTACACAGTAAGAGTACTTGGACACTCTCTCAATCACAACAGACATTCAAGTCACTGTCAGAATCAGCCACTGCTGAGATCCAACTTGCAGACCTCAAAAGCAGGACCTTCCAGGCAGACAACAGAATTTCCTCTAAAGAGTATGGACCTCTTGTTAATGACAATTATCAGGTGACATGTTCAGTCCTTTATGTAGCAAAAAAGCCTGCATACATGTGCTGAGGAGAGGCATGGGAAAATTAGTTCCCTGAGTTGAAGAATCTGGCCCCAGCAAAGCCTGTGTGTTTAAAGAGGAGAAGAAGGTTAGCCACTAGAATAAAATCTTCCTTCCTTTTTTCTTTTTTTTTTTTTAAGCTTAACTTTCTTCTTATAATTTTAAAAGGCTCTTTGAATTGTTAAAAAAATATAATCACAGTTCATACTATAAGATCTGAAAAGAGTTTTTCAGCTGGGAGTACATTTTGACATTTCAGTCATAAATCCCTCTGAAAGGGAATTTATAGTGTTGACACTGACACTTTCTTAATTACAGCATTGGAAACTTCAGCCCTGTCTTATTGTCTTATTTGGTAATGAAGTGTTGATTACTTCCCCTGGAGAATAAAGCAAGGCATGAGAGATACTCACAGGACTATCTAGGCAGCCTCATGGATATAATAATGGTCACAAAACTGATGCCACTTCCTCACAGGAGTTACAAAGAAAATACAGCTTTTGTGTAGAAGAAGAATAGCTTTATCACGTCAGTTGTAAGAAACGTCAAAGAGTCACCAGGCAGGAGAACAAATTTTAGAGACTGCTACTGACAGACTGTTTAGCCCAATTATTTACTACACCATCATAGCATTTGCACTCCGTAGCAGGATGTATATTAGCTCAGCTAGATTTTCTCGTTAGAGCTGCAAAACCTCTAAGCAGAAGTTTAATAGAGAAAACTTCATTTCTGAGCTTTTCTTTTATGAACTTTTCATCTGCAGGACTCTGAAGCAGATTTTACACTTGTTGTCAAGAGAACTTGCATACCACCATCTCAGGATTAGCTGTCAGTCCAGTTACTATCAGAAAACAAGTGCTGATTTGTGAGGGAGAAGTCTCACAAATCATTGTGAACATTCAGGACCAGCTGCAGACTGGTATTACCTCTGCAGAACCGTTTACTGCTTCTTGGATGGATTTATGAGAGGGCACTCTCACACACATCCACATAACTGTTTGGCTGCTAGGATTATAGGGGCCAGTGAATGCAAAGGACATGTTCCTTTTTTATAGCTTTTATTCGAAAACTCATTTATTTTGTCAAAGTTTTTCCCTTACCGAAGAAAATGAAATTGCTTATGTATATGACATAGGAATCAAGGCTAGTCCTAGACTAGAGATGGCTTGTGGTGGCCCAGCAGCCATTGCCCAGCTGCCCTGTTGCAGAGTGGAGATGGCAGCAACTGCTGCAGTCTGGAGGGGACAGATGTTGCTTCCAGTGACTGTTGTCACTAGCAGAGCAGTCCTGAACCATCCTGGCTGCTCATGGCAGTAGCTTCAGCCACTCTGGGAAGACTTGATCAGGTTTTAATGATCACCTTTAGTGTCTCAAAAGGCCTGCACAGCATGAAGCTGACATTTGAGAATATTGTCCAGCCCTAGCAGCACAGCCCAAGTAACAAACTTTACAGGGGACCCACCTTCAAACACGATCATACCGTCTGACAGGTCCAACACCCTCAGTACGTAACGGAGTCCAGGCTCCTTGCAAAGCGTATTTCTTGTAAAAGTGTTCTAGTGTATACTTGGCTCCATTCTTATCAGAATGCATTTTAATCTTAGTAAATTGTTGTCCCTTAATCATAATATTTAAAGTAAATATTGATATAAAGTAAACTACTTAGGTCACTATCGGAAAACCTGACATGAGGGAAGGGAGGTTGTACTTTTAAGTGTCTGGCCTGTTGCCTGCTGCAATGTTTGTCTGAGTCCTAAACCATTTGGCTACTCCTCAGTTCAGTCACCCTGTTTTTTGCAAGCACTGAGTTGAAAAAAAAAACATCTGAACAGGAGTTACTGCCCTCTGTCCTCATATAGTACTATCCCTTTCAATTTCTGCAACAATTTTCATTTATAGATGTCAAAACAGTTTTAAAAAAAGAATGGAAATCATTCTTTCATATTTTCAAAGGCATCAGGCTCAGAGAGCACAGAGGTTTGCCAGAGATCTCACAGCACGCCTTGGGCAGAACATGTCTTCCAGGTTTTATACTAGTGTCCTGACTTAGGAATGGTATTTCCTCCTAGCAAAGCTCACTATGTCGGAAGAAAACTTTTCATTTGTCGGAATTATTTTTTTTTAAGTTTCACTTGAGCAGAAACTCTGCTATGTGATTTGGGATAATCAATAGAAACCTAAAAATACATGCAAGAACATTTGAACTAAATGTCAAACTGTGTTTTTTTATACACATACTAACTAGCTATTTACTCAATGTCTTGCGCCAGTTTTGCTGCCTGCACAAAATACCAGTATATTTAAAGGGCCTGCAATCACACCCTTGGGTGAAATGTAAAATATTACAGCCAATGCATCCACAGTGGTAAAATACCAGCAGCTTGTTACCAACACTATCAACAATGAGAAATTCCATGTTACCAAGGCCTTGGCAGAACAGGAAAACTGCAGGAGGCTCTGCAGGGAACCAGGAAAAATTTCCTCCTGTGTTTTTATGCCCATAAAATGAAAATCTTTCATAAAAACAAGGTGATGGCAAGTGGGAAGCACTGGGAAAAAAAAAAAAGCATTTGACAATAGTTTGGGATGAAGTGAATTGCAACTCAGCAAGAAAAGGTCCAGATCTTCCCTCGAGTTACCTTTCAGCCTTTCATTTCTTACCCACTACAGGGTAGCACCATGGGTGAGTTTAGGAAAGAAAAGCGCTCTGTTATCATCTGCTTTAGCCTCCCGCTCTCACTCATCATCCCTGTAAGCTCTGAGAAGCATGAAGGATAACTCAAGGCAGGCTGGGCACAGCGATGAGCAAGGCTGACCTAGAGTGTTTAGTCAGTGCTCTGAGCTCGTCACGAGGAGCCATGGAGGGGCCTTACAGTGTGCTGCACCCACAGGAAGAACACACACCCAGCGCTGCTGCAACATGTTCTCTCACTGGTTGTTTCCCATTTTCCTCCCATTCTGCTGAAGTCTTCTTAACGTTGACTTTGCTTCTGCTGCTGGAAGCTCTTCTGGGACCATTAAACATAGCCCTGGTCTTTCTCTACTTTATACATGGCTGATTGCAGGGATTTATTATTGTCTAAGGCCTTCCCTCAGGGTGCACAGGAAGGGAGGAGAAGTTCCTTCCATCTGTGCTCACTCATGCAAAGATCAGCTTTAAGCCGTCACACTCTACATCAGAAAAGTTTAGAAAAGCCCTCTGGCTAATCAAAGCACTAGGATTAACTGGAGATGGAGAAAGCGCACTGATCCTAATACAGATAAGCATGTAATCATGTAAAAACACATGTCCACATCTCACTAAAATCAAAATATGATTGAAAAATTACTTGAGAACTTGTACTTGAGTGATAATTTCTGAATAGGGACAGAATGAGAGATACTCTTCTGGGATACACATTGCAGACGGCTGTGCCTTGGAAGAGTGTCCATCTGGTGTATCTCTAGGATCAGCATATTTGTACAGAATGCAAATCGTTATTGCAACTGCTGTTATCTTTATGCTCTGTAGTCATAACTGAATGAGTCTCATAAAAGGCTCAAAACCTTCTGTTCTACTTTTTCTGATAAGCATCTTTTTAACACAGTGTTGGAGACCCTGTGCGTCAACAGATTGAGGTAGGAGTTGGTACTGGGTGAGGTACGACAGTCCCTGGCGTAGGGGCCCAATCTTGTAACCTACTTGTTAAGAATTTAAAAGAAGGACTAAATGAAGGAGGAAAAAACGTAGATAATATATCTACTAGTGACTGAAGTCCTGAATAAATTAGATGTTTGGGATAGGCTGCTTTAGTTTTCTAGTCTCTCAAACTGCCTTCTAGCTTGCAGAACAAATCACAGTAGCTGCATGAGAGGTTGCTGTGTACTCTGCTCTGGGGCTGGCAGGTGGAGAAGATGTGAGACTGCAACGCGTGCAAATTCTCTGAGGCACGTGGTCTGTAATAGTGGTCTTCTGAGTACCATGTGGAGCAAATTTAACTTTGCAGCTTCAGAAGGGCCTCTGTTGGCAAAGGACCATTTTTCAGAAATTCAGGCAGATGTCAGCCACGACATGATAGGCTCTATTTCTCAAATACATGTTTTCACATAAAGGTAGAGTCATATTATTACACTAACCGTATTAAAAACCATATATAAACCGACTTTGGCATCTCCCAACAGATTTTATTTGCACTACAAAATTCAGAAACTTCACAATATGTTTGTAAGTACCAGCTACCAACACCTCCTCAATCGGCAATATTTGACTGAAAATCTGAACTTACACACTGTGTGAGCTGTTTTAAAAACAAACACTAACTCTGAACTTTACGAACAGAGAGAAAAACATGAAGAAACAACCAACCTTCTTTCAATGGAAAATTTCTAACCTCTCTCATTTAACAGGATACAATGTCTAGAATAAAGCACCTAGCAATGTGAATTTGCAAATCCACATTTAGTGAGATCTCCAAATTGGAATGAATGAAAATTATCTCGGTTATCTTCGTCTGAGCACCTAGGACTTATTTGTGTGTATTTGATATTTCGCATGCATGCACGCACAAAAAATTATTTCTTTCACTTTTTTTTTCTTAGACTGGACAAGTAATTTTAAGATACCGTCCCCTCTTTCAAATAGAAATTAGATTACCTGTATGATTATGAATGTCCTTTTATTCTGGAGCTAAGCTAGAGAATACTTTATTTTACAGGAGAGAAGACAAAAGCTAGAACACAGAAGGCTTTGCCAGGTAATTTAAACCCAACTCTCTTCTCTCCAGAACCTTGCTGCCACACATCAGGAATTATTTAACCCCATTTCTGCAAAGGATAGCTGCCCTGCTGAGTCTCAAAGGCAGCAATACAGAGCTTACCTTTAATCCTGTGCAGAATAATGAATGATATACTGCTGAGATTAGTGAGGCAGTGTCACGCAAAGGTTTCTTCCTCTTTGTACTCAGATTCCACCTGGGTAAAAGCACACTGTTAGGACCCCTTAAAGCATACAAAGTCTCTAATCAAGTTTTCAGCAGCCTGGGCCTTTTAGTTAATTTAAAATTTACAAAAGAAGTTGTTACCTTTGATGACACTCTTCTCATTCACAAGGACAAATTTTGTTACAGCTGTTGCTAACAGGGGGAAAAAAAATTTAAAAAAGGAAGTCATAAGACAGAAAGTGGAACACTAATTCTGCCGTGTGTCACTTCCAGCCAGAAAGACTCTCTCCTCTTCTGCTGCCTTCATGGGCTGAGCTCTTTTCATGCTGTGTCACTTGCATCACACATTAATAATGCATTAATAATGCCCCCACCTGAGATCAACATAACAATTGTTACAGTTTCTGGTTTGTCTTAGGCAAATTTTGAAGTCTTTGCTTTCTGATTTCTAAACCTTTGGGATGCTCTCTCTTCCTGTTCTTACGTTTTCTCTGTAACCAAGGGAGTTCAGAGTTACTTTTTTTAACAAACACTGTGAAGAGTCTCGTGGACTCTGCTGATTCCAGTGGCTGGGCCTTAAGGAAAATATCTAACACCTTTAATCCTCAGAAAAAAAAATAAAAGTGAGAATTGAAAACACTCATTTCTGTTTCAAGGTATGCATTTATAAAATATATATACGTAGCCTGTGTTCAGACACATGCTGTCTGGACACAAATGGCTTACACATGGAACCTGGGATTTAAAATTTAGATGAGAAGACAACTCCTGTTTTATTACACCAGAGGGAAATAGATTAAAAGAAAATTCCCTTTATCAACGACTGATAATTTGCACCAATTTTATTTTTTATTTTGAAAATAATGAAAATGTTGAAGCTGAAAAATACCAGTTTTCTGTTGATTCACACTCAAATAATAATAATTTATAAATAGATCTATAGATAAATGTATTTATAAATAAATACAATTTTTAACAGATGAAAACAAAATCCAAATATTTGTATCAAAACAGTGTTCAAAATATGGCAAAACAGAGTTCATTTTTCAAGCATTTTGTGAAAACCAAACAAAATATGACACCATTTGGCCAAAAAGAAAACATACAATATGAGAAAGAAAAAAAAATTGCAGAAATATATCTGGAGAATTGTTTCCTTAAAGGACCTCTAAAGAAAAGTAAGAAAAACCTGGTCTCTACATGGCAGGCACCAACCTCCACTGGTCTGGCAGCACAGATGGAGGTAACAGAAAGAGCTGCTGACCTGATGACAGAAGTCTTCAGCGGGAAGGGGAGAGCTTGGCTACTCCTGTGGAAGGAAAGCTGCAGTCACAAAGCAAAGGCAAGAGCTAAAGTCACTTTTTGATGGCTTCTGTAGTCTAACAATAGCCAGGCTTTAGCACTTGGCATTGCAACAGCAGTATTGTTGCAGAAAGGATATATTTTCTAAGAAAACAGCCAAACTAAAAAAGCAGCAAAAGAAAATCCTTACTAACACAGAAAGAGAAAAACAAAAGGTTTTCAGCCTCCTCCTGCAGTGGACATTAGCAAGGTACTTTGATGTCAGGGAGGGGACCAGTGAACAGAATCAGAAAAGACCAGGGCCGGGGAAATGGATGTCTCAAACCCCTCTCATCATGCATCATGCATATGCTCTGCTCTGTCTGTAGCTTACCTTCTTGTGCAGAGCAGCTTGCTACCCCCAGCAGATGAGAGACAAGGTCAATGAGAAAGCAAGGTGTTGCCAGATGGTGGCTAATTTTTTTTGAATTTTTTTTCAAAGAGAGGAAATAATGTGTGCAGAGCAGCAGTGGTTCACACTGGGTCAGTCAGGAAGTGTGGGGCCGGGTATTTAAAAGATATTTTTGTTTCACGATTGTCTCAGAGAACAAAAGCATAGAAGAAAAAAATTTTTTTGCTAAAAAATGCAAAGTTCAAGTTCACCTGTAGTTACCTAAGTTATCAATGGATATCTGTGTTTCACTCTAAAGAATGTTGCTTCGAGTGGAATACTTTGCATCCATGGCTGCAATTATTACAGAAATGCAATTATTATAGCTAAAAACAGTGCTCCTTTGGCTCACGACACAGGTAATAGCAGAGGAAAGGACAGGAAAACAATGAGAGATTATTAACTCCTTGTCTGCCTCCTGCCCTCTCTACCCCGATGGGTCCCTGGTGCTGGCACAAGTGCTCATGCAGCCACCCTGTGAGCTCTGTCAGAGAACGGACCCATCTTGACCTGCCAAAACAAAAGCAAGAAACAAAAAAGGAAGCAATTCAGGGTTGGCCCATGTAGATAAGCAGAGGGCTAAGGCATGTGAAAACAGAATTCAAAACTGATGTTGTGAATATTGCAAGTAATGGAAAAGAGAGAATCAGCTGGAGGTATATCTCGTTATATTACAGAACAGCTTTTAATTTGGCCTTCCATGATCATTACCTATTAACAATAAACTAGGTGATACTCTTTACTGCTGTAAGTGTTCATGAAAAATTAATGCAACAAAAACACTCAGAAAGTCGCAACTGAACAGCACAGTTGGTTAAAATACCTGGAATTTGGTCTGCATGTTACACAGTTACATCACCTTCTGATGAGGAAGCTGAAAGAAGTGACTCTGTAATTAAGCAAAGCATTGTGTCTTTTGAAATGAGCTAGTGAAAAATCCACCCAGCCAGAAAATGACTGATTTGCGTGAAGACAAAGAGAAAAGGAAAAATCCACTGTGCCAAGACATCTATGAACACCTTAAAATATATTAAGATATATCACAGTTGATTTGAAAAAAAAAAAAAAAAAAAAAAAAAAANCATTTGTCAGTGATACACTGGGGGGAAAAAAGCATTTTGCAAAAAGAAAAAAAATCACCCAGTTTTGTTAAAGCCTCTATTATGATAAAAAAAACACACTATGATGATAAAAAAATCCACACTAATAATTTCTGTTGAAATATTCAAGCAGAAAAGTTGAGAGTAGAACTTCCTTGCAAATGCTATTTCTTGCTGGCATACATTTTACACTTTTTTTTCAAACATCATGGCTTTATTTATGTGTGTGCTGAGAACAAATTTGCTGCCTTCCCAGGCCTGTTCAAAAATGGTGTTTCATCATTCGATCAAAAATCAGGCTCTGCATAAAAATTTGGATCAGCTGAAGATAAAACGAGCTGCAGTTGCTCCTCAGTGTGTGTGGAGCTCCTGCGTCACACTGGTTTGATCCTACCTTCTTTGAATTTTTACTGTTCAAAGGAAAGGTGGATGTTTTGGGGATAGGCTGATTCTACCAACATAATGAAGATATTTTCTAATTAGGCTTCCCTTGAAGTGGAGAAGACCAGCAGTCTTTCTGGATGTGTTTTAGTTGAGAAAAGACAAGGAAAAACAGCTGTACTTCTCATACAGAAGTGCTGGGTTACTGCAGAAGGAGAAGAAAGCCCAAGCAGGCTGATAATCCTAGTAGATTTTACAGGAAATGGCTTCTTTTAAGAAATTAGAGACACATTTTTAGCAGCTGATTTGCAACAACATGTTCAAAAAAATACCCTAAAATCCCAGGTGAAGGCACTCTGTTTCTGTGGGTTTGCTACAGACCCTTGAGAACAAAGGACATAACAATAAACTGAAGGACATGACTAAGGCTGTGCTGCGGTTTTGTAGCATCAGGTCACATTTCAAACGCCACCATCTCCTGTGCTGCCGTTGCGTGACCACTGTCAGGACATTTATATTCACACGAGAACGGTGGTGGCTCTTGCTTGTTGATACCACTACGGGCGGAAGTCAGAGTAGGGCTGAACAGAACTCTTGTAAAGCATCCAGGAGAAACCAGTGAGCTCTCTGGAAACCAGTTGGCAGTTCATTTTCTTTCCTCATTTAACCTCAAATTGTTTGGACAACAAATACAATGGAGGTCACTACGGCAGAGGGGACAGGGACAGCTTTCTGCAGAAAGCACTGCATAGGCATCCTCAGACAACAGCAGTGCTCAAAGAGACTGTGAGCCTGTGTCAAGGGACTCAAAACATCCCATTGCAATGCTGTCCTCCCAGTCCTCTCACCAGACCCCTGCGTGGGTGCAGCCAGTCCGCACAGCACAGGGTTTGCATGTCAGGGCAGACTTCCTCCTGGCATCGCAGCCACAACTGCACTCTTCTCTCCCCAGCTCTACAACTGCTCCTTGGAGACTTTGAGCAAGCCACTCTTGTGCCTCAGTTTCCCCAACTGTAAAATAGGGGATATTTCTCTCTGTTGAGCTCTTTCTGCTTCAGGAATAGGGAGCAGGAGGCAGTACCTGTAAATACAGTATTTATCAACAAGATCGCACTGCTAATGCTCACGTTATCGTTACTATTATTTTACTACTGGCGTAGAATCTACACTAACAAAAATTAAATTGCTGTATTTAGAAACTAAATCTGCATGAGTGTAGCACTGAAAAAACAATTTGTAATTCTGAGGCCAATATGCCAGCTATACTTATCTATATTTCTGTTTTTTCAGACAACATATGATACAATCGTGTTAGCAAAAATATATATATATATTTTAAAACATCCGTTGTTTATGGCAACTTTAACAACTTCTGCACTTGTTTCCTGAAGGCAAATGATTATGTAATAAAAAGAAAGTCAATATTGCAGCACTGAGCTTTGAAATTAGCGTGATAAATTGAATTTTAAAACCATCCTGGCCATATCATGTACTTACAGATAGTAAAACATAACAGAGCAGATGATTTATAGGCACTGCCTTTAAGAATATAACACAGGAGGAGACTGCCAAAGTAATATTCCTATTCATATCTGTCACGTTACATTTATATGTCCCTTCCGTTGCGTTTTCTCATGCTGGAAGGCTGTGGTGTGTGGACCATAAACCTCAGTCAGTAAACTTGCTCCAGCTCCAGTTCCACTGCTCCTGCCCAGAGCTCCCAGTGATAATCAGTCAGCAAGCCCCCCATGAGCTCCTGGCTGCCGTGTTTCAAGCCAGTGGCCCAGAAATACCCGTGAGCATCTTTACGTTATTCAGATCCCTAAAGTTATCCCCTCCCAGGAGGTTAAAATATCATCTATGCTATTCGCAAGCACTCTGACACTTGCTTTGTTACACATCCCAGGATTTATGCCATTTCTTTTAGTCCCTTCTGTGCCATCCTCCCTTTTAATGATCAATTAATAATTGGGCTCAATGAGTCCAAACATACCAGGTGTTTCCATCAAGATCTGTTTCTCATGCTGTGCATTCCTACAAGCCACGAAAAAGGCACATCACGGGGGAGAGGGGAGACATGACTGCTTTTCTTACCACTGGGGACTGCAGGGCAGAGATGACAGAGCAACACGAGCTCCACCAGCAAATGACTTTATTTCCACCAGCTGCAGTGTATACAACTTATCATGCTTAGACACATGAACAAGACACTGAAACCCCCATAGGATCCCCATCCTGAGAGTGCTCCCTCCTCAGCATCTCATCTGTCTCTCCCTGCTGTGTATAATTATCTCAGTTTTTTGCTCTGCTGCTTCTTCTGTGGTACCACGATGCCACTCACTGCCTACACCCAGTATTAGCAGACTTTCTGCTTGGGATTAGCTCAGTAGAAATGTTGCTGCCTCAGCAGAAGCGTATACATTTCTGGCTTGGCTCCTAAAGCGTCTTTCGTCATGCTGCGCACCCACCGGATCTTTTTGACTGGTCTCTTTCAAAGGGGAAACATAACTGAGCAGCTAAATCTGACTGCATCAGCAGAGTCACCTCCAGACACCTCGACAGCTGCCAGCGCAAGGTCTGCTTGAGCCCTCTGACAGCTATAAAACCTTACAACAAGCAGAAAAGACGCTCCCTTTCTGTCTGTGCCACAGCCCTTCATCCATTCATGGAAATGAAATTGCACAACATGACCGAACGCTTTCATCCCACCTTCACCAGTTACATCTGCTCTTCTCAAGTGTGCTGTGTCTGCATGGCCGCACGGTGAACCAGGTCAGGAACCCATCCAGGGTAACACCAGCCTGGCACCAAGAAAAGAGGGCTGCCTTGCTTCTGCCTTGCACTTCATACAATTATNCCCAGGGTAACACCAGCCTGGCACTAAGAAGAGAGGGCTGCCTTGCACTTCATACAATTATGCCATTATAGTAATTTTTAGACTTCAAAATCTTGACTTTCTCAGTGATTTTCTCAGGTTTTATCGGTTAACTCATCCATGCAGGCTACTTAGTGCTTAGTGATCTCTTTTGAGATAGTTTACAACAAAGATGGATTAAAGATCAACTTAGCTATTAGCTCAGCTGTCTTAGTCTGCCAGCTTGACTTTCTCCCAGCCACGGCCACTTTAGCAGCTTATCGTCTTCTCAGATGTGCTCTTGTACCTATGACCTGTATTTGAATGTGTCACGTATCCCGTGATACGGTGGTTTTAGCCCTTCGCATGCTGTAAGTCACTAGCCGCTGCATAACCAGCTCGCTCTGGTTTAATAATTGCTACAACAGCACGCACACAATTGTGCATCACACTGCAAATATTATCTTGGGATTTAACAGCAGGGAGGTGAACAGTAAGAACAACCTTGTACTAAAATTAAGCTTCAGTAAAAGGGAAGCAAAGATCTACTAAGTCACAACTAGAAATGGGTGCCGGGTACTGTACTTACTACATTCAGAGCACCCGAGTTTTTCATAGCTGAGAAGCAAACTGAATTCAGATTTTCTTGATAGCTCTTCTATAATTTGATACTTTTATAAACTAGTAGCAAGAGGCAGAAGATCCTAATGCAAACTAAGATTTTACTATTACTGTCAGGCTGGAACATCCTTCTTTTATATCTATTTAAAGCAGGGGTCGAGGCTGTGTTCAGTCTTCAGGATGAGTAATGTTCTCCTAGGTAATGGTTTGCTCTTGGGAGGTCTAGTGCTCAGCATTCTGATAACCTTGGATGGAGAGCATTAGTGAAGAGCAAAATGACATTATACAGGGGGAAAAAAAAGAGCAGACAAGGACTCCCTGCCTGGGCAAGGGCAGTTTGATGGGTTGTTTTGTTAGGTATATATTTCAAGACCTTTCTTATAGAAGCTCAGATTTATTACTGAACATGGCTTTCACTGTGCTGAAGCCCAGCTGTGATCAATTTTCAGAATTATTACCACAGAAAAGTTACATCAGCACTTGCAAAACCACCTGCCTGTTTTAACATTCACAAATGAAAGATGTCATATTCAAAACGTGCCTTTCAATTTGCCCAGAACAGGCTCATTTTCTTTCCCAGACATGCCATGCGAGGGCAGCAGAGATTGAGAAATGAGGAGCTGCTGAGCTGGGACTCTGGGGACAGGGTGGCCCTGGCCAGGAGGGTGTCCCCAGCCACCCCAGCTCCTGCCGAGGCTGCCTCCGAAGCTGCTGGGGACAAGCTGTTGCAAGGACCCCTGCAACCTTTGCTGGGCATCGCACAGGATGGGGAGGCCACGTAGAACTAGAGCCACTGTCCAGAGAATCAGACAAATAAATAAGTCTCTACTGAAGTCCCATTAATTTAAACTTTCATTGTTTTGGATCTAGTTCTGATGGGAACAGCAAGAAACACGCACAAAGTGCAGCTCTTCCTCAAACTGGCAAATGTCACGTTACTGAACTGGAACATTCACACAAAAGCATTTGAAAAGGAAGATAATAATGTTTGAAAGTCTGGTTTAGAACAGATGCATGTTCACAGCCCGTGTCCACAAACAGCTAGTTGACTTTACCAGCAAGTTTCTCCAAAGCAGACACTGGGCCTGCAAATTTTCAGCTTCCCCAGAATTTTGTAAACAAATATTTATAAACACGTGAAAATAGCATATGACAATGGGAAGTATTGGGTGGCCTTTACGGTGGGCAGCACTGCTCACCCCACCTGTAACGCAGAGAGGGGAGATGACACAGAGCAGCCAAAGCCTGCCTGCGATCTTCATACCCTGAGCAGAAAAAGCTCAAAGCTGAGATTGCAGCTGCGCCTGACCCTGATTTCCAGAATCTCCATTCAGCCTAACTTGGTGACATTCAGCAATTATTTTGAGAAGAACGAAACAGCGTCATTCATCACCCCAAAAGGCCAGACCACAGCTCTAATTCTTACCTTGCATATTTGCACAGTTGCCATGAGGTGGAGCCTTGCACCAGATCCCAACCACGAGCAAAGGGCTACCAAGAGCTCTTTTATTTTCCACTTCAGCCAGATTGAGCCTGAGCCTCCATCCAAGGTCAGCTGCTGACAAGCACCGATAAAGGAAGCAGAAAGTGCTGATGATAACGGTGCTTGCTATTGATCGGTGCTATAGGTGATGTTCAGGGGAGGGTTACCATTCCCACCAGTCACCAGGTAACGGGGTTGCCTCGGGATGCAGTCAGCCCCTGAGAACAGAGCTGATGAGATAATGTTTGGGGTTTCTGTGCCAGTGGCTGTGTTGTGCTGTCCTGATTACCCTTGGAAAGGCCACTTTACACGAAGGCTTACAAGTTTGGGTGGATAAACCCTGAGAGGGAGAGGCAGCTGGAGGTGCTTTCCTCTGAGCTGCCTCTCGATCCTGTAGTGTTCTTTTCCCCTGTAAACCTGTGGTCTTTTTACCCTATAAACTGAAACCTTCAGCTTTTCCTACAAGACTACAGAGGGCTTCCTTTTACCTCTATGCCCCAGAGACACTGTGTTTGCTGGTTGCCAGAGTACATTGCATTGCTCCACCTATGCCTTGGGAAGCCGAGCCTGTTGGCAGAAACTGCTGGGACAAAGCATCTAAACATAAATCCCATACATCTGATGGGAGCACAGGCAAGGGAGATTGGATGTTTTAAACTGCTCCAGGCCAAGCGCTGTGATTTGGTTTCGTTTGGACCATTCCACCTTGAAGTAGCTATTCTATTCCTGGTGTAATTTTCTTGAAGGAAAATTGAAAACCTGCAAGATTTTAATTTTGCAGAAACCCTATTTGTCCACTTAGAAACAAACTTCTGGGAAAACTTCCCAAGAAGATCTGAATAATAAGGCTGTAATACTGACAGGCATAAACCCTGCGGTTGTATGTGTTCATTGCCTGGGGTCTGTTTAAGCTGTAAATCCCATCTGTTATGCACAAGGATGGCTACTGAATGTCCTGATAAGAAACATGTGATTTCTCTGGAAATACAATAATGTTTTCTAATATTTGGTGTAATAAAGGAAATCTTGTCGTCGCTTACCTCACTGATATGCAACTTTCTGTTGGCAAATCTTTCACAGTAAGGTTATAATAACATCACTCTTCAGCATCTCTGCCAGATATTCAACTCTTTATTTTCTGTTCTGTCATATAAGCCGAGTAATTTATACGCCTGTTCAATACAAAAGGTGGTTATTATATGTTTGAAGAGAGAGATTTGACAATACCTGCCTTGTAAGAAATACCAGCTGAGTTGCAGAGAGGAAAGGCAAAGGAAAATGTTGTAAATCAAAAGGTGACAAGGCAGTTTTCAGATGGAAGATTAGAACATTTTTTCAGGGTTCCACAAACAAATATGTTGAATTGTAGACAAAAAGCCACTTTCTAGCATTTGTCCCCTGTTGCTGCAGTCCTTTTAGGGACATAAATCCCACTGAAGTCAAATCGTGTCTATAAACTAAATTCCAAAATTAATCCATAAGTAGAGTGTGTAATGGAAATGCTTATTATTAGTTTGATTTGTATAAGATGTATAGATATGATGTCAAACGAAAGCAACATTATGGAAAAAATTACGTCAATTGCAGTTTTGTCTGAATAAGGACTGCACAGTATGAGTGCTCTCCCAAAATAACACATCTGCAGTGATCTAAGTGAAGCTTAGCTAACATTCCCTGCACTATATTTTTACACAGGTAATTTTGTGTGAACGTTTAACCACAGCCCTGAAATGAATCGATCCCCAAGCTCTGACAAATGTATAGCCGGAGAGCCCCTTGCTCTGCCCAGCAAGAAAGAGCCGTGACTGATGCTGGCCTCATACCAGCGCTGCTCTTCAACCCGTGTAAAGATGAAAGTAGATATATTTTAACTGAGGGACTAAAAACCATTTGCCATTTGCGCTGAAACATGCCATCACAGGGCTGCCTCCTGCCATCTAGGCTAGCAGCTGGGCAGGCAACTGGGAGAGCTTCAATAAGGCAAGAGCAGGAGGTGACAGAGAGCCCGTTTGGCGTGGCACTGGGTGGCAATGCAGCTGGGAGGGAGCTGGGGAAAGCTCCTGCCCAGGTCTGCTTCCCTGCCGCTGGCCCAGCTGGATACCCCCCAGCCCAGCAGGTTTCAGACACAAACTCAGAGGTAGGTTGGGTGCTGAGAACAGATCACGCAAACTGCCTTAATGCCCCCAGCACGGCCAAGGAGAACCCCCCAGCACCGTGGGAAAGAGCATCTCCTCATGGACAAACCTCCAACATTGTCAACCTAATGTTGGCTCCTGGGCCAGCTCTGTGGGGACAATCTTGTTGTCCCTTGGGCCCTGTACACCAACAGGACACCACCATGAGCAGGGCTCATCCTGGCTTTCACAACATCACAAAGGAGCAGCAGACCAAGGCACAGGAGGATAAATTCATCCTCCGTTCAGCTTCCCCTGCAGCAGAGACATTATTTCCCACCCTGAGACTGGACGTCCAGACCCCGATTCCAAGAGCAAGGTGATCTTATCGTTAGCTCCTGATTAAAACAAGAAGATCACTGCCACTGAGGATGAAAGGGGACATTCCCCGTCTCGGAGCAGCCCACTTGGAAAAGGAGGAGCACCCTCACATTGCACTGGGAAGAAGAACACGGGTCTCTGCTCTTTTGAAGAGGCAGCTGGGGCCGGAGCCCAGTGGCGATGGATGAAATCCTCCCTCGAGAGGAGCTGCTGAACTGTGAACATGCAGAAGCGGATTTCCAAGCCCAGCAATACCTGCTGTCTCGAGTGACCTACTTTTTTTGCACGCTATGTGAATAGAGTTAGGCAACAGTTAATCCCGTGCTGAAAACTAAAACTGTTGGGCAGCAACAATTATCACATGGATGGTGAACCCTGTGGAAAACCCTCCTGCCCCATGACAGGGTTACCAGCCAATACCCCCTTTCAGAGGACCTATGTTTTGGGTGCATATCTAGCAGGAACACAGCCACTTTCTAAATGGAGCATAATCGTTCACATTCGTTTATCAGATCCAACAGTTTTTCATATTACTATGAATGGTAATTTACCAAATATAGAGTTTTTAATATTATCTCATAAATCACCAAAAAATGAGAGGCATTTTCATACTGAGGATCCAAGCAGTGCTGTGCCTCTGGATGAGCAAGGCTGAGCGAGCGAGGCTCTCAGCAGGATGAGCACACCAGCAAATTCAGCTTTTCCAACAGCCTGGCCGTGTATCACAACTCACACTGGCTATAAATTCCCACCGTATGTCATGTATCACTCTTCGCCCGGCCCTGTGCTAGCAGGTCTCTCACGACTCTTCCCTGCCATCACTTCATCTCGTTGAGACCAGGGAATGCTCAGCTAAACCCGTACTGAACCATCGCTACTTGAGTTTTCACTGAGATTTTAAATGTTTGTCATCCATATGGGGAGAAATAAACAAACAAGTAATCACTTTTTCAGACTTCAAATTAACTTCTAATGCCTGTGCTGAATGACTAACAACTGCTTCAGAAGCTGGGATCTAGTATGGTATTCGCTGATACTTGGACTCTATACAGATTTTTATTTTTATTTTTGAACAAGATCTGATTTCTTGATACATTGACCAATTAACAACTAAACAGCTCTCATCAAAATGGCCCCAGTCACCAGCAAGAAACTCAACCCTGATGAGAGAAACGTGCTGGGCTAGAAAGTCCCGTACGTTTTACTTCCCCTTTTCCCCCTGAATGCGATCCTGACACCCTGATTCAAAGGCACCGGAGCTGATCTCCACAGAGAGTCGCAATCAAGTCAACTCTTTCTTTGCAGCACAAAGGAAATCACATTTCTTTGAAACACCGAGGAAATGTGAATGTGTGTTCCTGTTTAGCATGATTAAGGTGTCACATAGCACTCCCACGCACCCCGACACAGAGAACTTCTTGCCTGCTGCTGATGTCAAAGCAAATCAGCTGAAAACACAGAGGGGTTCTGAGAAACACAACTAGGACACGCCAGGCAGGCTGCCAACGAGCCTCCCAGTGCCGCACAGACTGGGCAACCTCGAGGGCCACCTCCCACAGGGGACAAGGACAACACTGTAACATCCCCTGCCCCCCCAGCAGGTATTTTAATATAGGCATGGGGTACACATCTTTCACCATGTAGGAATTTCTGCATGTGAGCTGCTTGCTGCTGGTTCTAAAACCCTGATAGGTAAGAGCACATGTACCCATAGCATTTGGGAACCTCTCCAAGGTGAGCACTTCTTCACTTTTGGATTTGCCCAAAACCTTCTTTGCTTGTGCTCTGTCTTGGTCCCAGTCACCTGGGACATCTCTCTCCATCCCAGTTCAGTCTCTTATCGCCCTGATGGTTCAGCTGACATCCTCTTGCTTTTCTTGAGCTCTTTCTTCTGTATATTTTTGCTTGTGTTCTGTGGTTTATCCACCATTAACATTAATAATTTAGGGAATTGTCTGCTTCTGCTGAAATCAATTCCTGTGCTACTGCTGCTAAGTGCTGGCCCTGGGCCCACAAACTGCTCTGATGAGGCCCAAACAAAGCGAGTGAAATTAAATGGAAGCAGAAGAAAACAGGCACTGCATCCTTCACCACACTGTGAATGTAGGTGGGGATCCCCAAAGCATAAGAAACACAAGCCCCAGATTCCAGTTGAAATCCCTTCCTTTTCAAAGCTCTCCCTCCTATGTGCCACGGCCCTGGTGCTGGAAGAATTCAGCATCAGTGCAGGAGCCCCACAAGGTCCATGTTACCCCCAAGGCAAAGCTACTCAAATACAGGCAAATGGGATAGACTCGGTGGGAAATACATCGCTCTGTCACACCTCCATCCCACTCCTGGGGACCATCTCCAAGAGCTACACCAACCTCATGCAGAAGACCTTATTTTTAGGCTGTTTGCTGTCTTGATGGCAACCTATTGCCTTGCAAGTGGCAGAGGACGAAAAGCACCTTGTGTCTGAAGGCTTAAGCCAGCGGGGACCATGTTCTCCTTCGTATTTCCTTCTCTGGCATCACACAGCTATGCTGCTGAGGGCCACACATGGGAACCTGCCAACAGCAAAGGGCACAGACTCTGATTTAGACATTTTATGTTCTTAAGCTCAGGGCTTTAATCACTCTGTGAGTGAAACAGAATAAATAACAAGACAATGTAGACAATGATTTAGGGAGCAGGTATGCAGACAGCTTGACTAAGGCTGAGAGGATAAATTCATCTGCTATAACACCACTGAAGCTCAACTCTCATCCACATCATTGAGCCATACCGCTGGGATTCTCTGTCCTTCCTTGAACAGCATTTTAGCAGAATAATTTATTTTTTTTAAAGCAGACGGATTAAGACACCACCCCCAAGCCCCCACAGGCTGCAGCTCTGGCTTGATGGCAACAGCGGCTGGCGGGCCAGGGGAGGACTTGTGCAAGGTCTGGAGCTCAGCTCCCACCCAGAGCTGCCAGCACCCTGCAAAGGGACCCAGCCCCAGCACGCCGCATGCCCTGGCTCTTCCCGCACCCCGGGGCCGGGAGGATTCCCAGGAGCACAGGGAGGACGCCAGCATGCAAATCCCAGCTCGTGCACGTGGAGAGCGGGCATGCAGAGGAGGGTGTGGACACCCAACGCCTCCTTCTGCCGCCTCCTCAGGGCTGGGCTGAGGTCTCTCTGAATGCTGGGGACCCAGCACTTTGCTCACCAAACCATCGGCTGCCGAGCTTCAGGTCGTTTATTTACTCCAGTGTTTGCTAACCGCTTGCATCACCCAGTAGGCAGAGATGCAAGGACACGCTTCCCTCACCCACCGGTGTCTGAAGTGCTCGGAGGCTGGGCAGGAATGCGGTGCCGGTCGTGATGGGTTCTGGACAGAAGCCAGAGCCGCGTACCGTAGTCACGTAATGAAATAACCAGAACGGATTAGGCAATCTCTGGGCTTCACGTTGACAAGCCTGAAGGAAAGAACAGAGCATGTAATCAAATGAGGGGGGTTTCCTTCTTGCTTTATTTTGAAAGAAAGACAATATCACAGCAATAGAAGAGGTGGCACAGCAGGCACTAATTGTGCTGCCGTGGATATTTCTCTCTTGCAGGTTTAAGGATAAGACGGAGATTTTTATTGAAGCCCAAGGAAGCAAAAAACTGGAGGAGCTGGCATTCATTGGGAATTAAGCACCCCATTCATTTAAGGTTTATTCCACAGCTTTTGCCCCTCCATTTGGCTAACCTGCACAAGAACACATGCAGCTCTCACATCAGCAACCTGCAATCAGAAACATCCCCTGTAATTCAGCTGCCTCCAGGAACAGACCCATATCTACATGGCCTTCCCAATGACAGATCAGGCTAAATGAAAAGCACAAATTCACAATCTGCTATCAGGAAACATTTGAGGCTTCCTTCTTTTAGTGATTTCCGCAGAGATATCACTGCTGAGTCACTGGGTTTGCAGTGTCACGGGCCGGTGGGAGCTGCGAGAGCTACCCCAGGGCAGGGGATGCTCACAATTCCTGGCTGGGGTACCTGAACAGGAGATGTGAGGAGCTCCCAGCTGCTTTCCCTGGGCTTTCTTGGCCAAAGGCACAAGCCAGGATTGGAGCAGAATTGTACCAAAGAAATCACCTGACCTGGGCACGAGGCTTTTCATCTGAATTGCTTCACTGGCTTAACAGAGAACTAGACACCTAGTTACCCAGCTACCCATTTCCCCGACCCAGGGATGTAATTTGGTGACTCACCACCGCTCGCGTACCAGTAATGACAGCTAGAGTTTTTCCCCAAACAACTGATTCCAGATACATAATTCATTTAGATCCCGTTAAAAAAAAATAAAATCTGCTCCTGATTTTCATCTCTATGGTGCCGAACACATCAATACCAAGGAACGCCCTCTGCAGCGGTGACCTGGCTTACCCTGCTTTTGGGATTCATCCAGACAAACGAGGCTTTCTGCTTTTTTCAATCACCCTTCTGAAGTGATCTGAGGAGAAATGATCTGCCTGAAAAGTGACAGCCCCAGATTGCTAATAAATGGCCCCAGGCTTTAGCAAACCTGCTACAAAGCTGTCTGAAATGAGCCCAGCATCCTTTGTTCGGTAAAGACCTCCTGCAATGTGCAGGACAGCAGGTACCCTGGGCTGCAACGGGACTCCTGGTGTACACACACAGAGGCATTTTGCCCTATTTAGGAAATTACTGGGAAAGTCATAGGTGACACTACTCCCTGACAGTGTCATTTGCCCCGACACCTTTTTGGTGGGAAGGCAACATGTCGCAGCTGCGATGCGTGTGGAGCTGCCTTCTTTACTCTCCTGGGGTGGCGTGAATCAGGGTTGAAAAGTGCAGTATGCTGAAGCCAGCCCGAATTCCCGTGATGAGCGAGCGTGAGTCACTCAGCGGGGAGATTCTGCCAGGGTCCCTCCTGGGCGACCCAGCTCTGCTAAACACACCGGAAAATCCGTGGATAAAAACAGCCCCAGTGACGCACGGGAACCGAGCGGGCTCCGTGCCTTTTTGGGGAAGCTTCTGAAACGCCGCCGTTTGCTCTTGATCAATAATCTGGCTGGCAGGGCAGGGCGTTGCAGCAGCCCAGAAAACACAGTCGGTGCCGCATGAAGGAAGGTGACAGGCTGGGGAACTCCAGGCACAGGCAGGGGAAGGATTTTTCTTCCGCAGATATTTAAAGAGCTGTGAGAGCTCTTGCTTACGGAAAAGATAATGCAGGATGTGAAAGGGCATTCTCTGGCATGTGCAAAAAAAATATTTAAAAAAAAAAAAGTCCCATCCCAAGGTCTCACAGCTGATTTTTTTTCCCCCTCATCATTTCCTCTTTTCCCAGTAAATACCACTTGCGGGGTTATCATGGGACAGGGAGCAAAACGGGGCTGAGTTCTGCAGCAAGTCCACCTGAGCACTCAGAATGGGGGGTTTTGCCTTAAAACCTATCACTTGGTTGATCCTACACTTACCAGAGCTGATCCTCCAGTCCCTGCAACCGTCACAGCGAGGGCACCACTATCCTCAGCGATGAACTTCCATGCTATCGGCCCGACTCAGACTACAAAGAAAAGCCACAGACAGGAATATTTCCAGATAAATATCCCATTAATTTCAACCGCAGGCAGCCATGAGTCATGTCCCTTCGGCTACACTCCCCTCTTGTGACCAGAAATTGGGTAGTGGAGATCTGGTACTGTGTAAAATTCATTCTTATTTTGAAAGAATATCAGTAATTCGATAATTAGTCTTGAAAATTCAGGCCTAAATTACCCCTTCATTTTCTCCAGAGATCTGCTATTGGTTAATCACCTTTGCTCCTACCACAGCTGCATAATAAAACTGAATCATTTTCCTGCAGAACTGTTTGTTACATTTTTTTAAAGCATCTTTTAGAGTTTAAGCAGCAGGTCAGGCTTTCCTTGGACCATAGTTCTGCCTCCTAATAAATTATGTATTTTTCCCCCAAAATCAAACCGGTGTGAGGCGATGCTCACCGTCGGGCACCCGCTCTGCAGCCGCCGCAGCGCACCCTTGGTGGGGGTTCCCCCAGCCAGCTGGCTCCCACGTGCCGTGCGGGATTTGGTGGCTCTGCCGTGCTGCTGCCGAGCTTTTCCTTTCCTTTCCCTTCTTTTCCTTTCCCTTCCTTTTTAGCAACCAGCAGCAGCGCAACTCGGAGCCTGATTAATCGCAGACCCCAAGGCCTGAAAGCCAGCAGTGTCTCGCGTGCCAGCAGATGTTTCTCTTTTAGACCGATTGGGGTTTTTGGTTTTTTGGGTTTTTTTTTTTCTTTTTCTGAAATAACAACAGCTTGACTAAGATCCAAACCCCCAACTTCTAAAATAAAACCTAGAGCAGTACCTCAGCGTGCAGACGGGCAACCAGAGGGTCTCTGCTGGGGTGGCGCAGGGCTGGCTGCTGCCGTGTTTGAGGTGATGCAGGGGCTTCGTTTGCCACGATAAATCACTGCAGCTTTTATGCTGGGACTCAATATCCACTTAAGAAACAAAAACAGAAATAAAAAAATCCCCAGACCACTTAATAACCACTCAGACCAGCCTTAAAGTATGCCGAAAAAGAACCTTTTCCATCAGCGTTGGTGGGCTCTGGATTATACGTTTTCGCTGGAGGTGAATTCCCAGCAGGACACATCCCCCGGCCAGTAGCCACCCAACAACTTCCCGTGATGCCAGAGAGACCTTTGGGGTCCCGTTGGGCTGGCAAAGCTGTGGGGGGGAGCTGGGGGGTCAGGATGCTCGGGCTGGGACAGGCTACAGCACGGCTTCAGCTGAGCACTGTGCTGAAACCAGGGCTTTATTCACACCCTGTTCACCCTGCTAATGACTGCTCTTGCCTGAAATCAGTGGATTGGGAGGAAATAAACTTTAGGAGTTCCTCATTTGTAGTGACGAAGAGGCAGAGAACCGGCCACAGAGGGGTTTGCTTTGTGCCATGCGGGTTGTCCCACCAGCTGCTTGCTGCCCCAGGGCCCAGGCCAAGCGACACCGCTCCTCACAGCTGCTTCTCACCCAGGAAAGGACGGGGACCCACGCCACACCAGGGTCCCCCAGCCCCTGAGCCCAGCATCCAACCCAACGGGGCCCCACAACCCAGAGTAACTCCACTCATGAACAGTTGGAGGCCAACACCACGAAGATGCTGAAGGCCATCGCTGGGCAGGAGGTGACGCGTGGTTCTGGCGATGGCCGGGCGCAGAGCCACCGTGTCCTCACGTCTCTGCTGATGGCAGCTCTCCCTCACCATCCTTGGGACGTGCCAGAGCAGCTGGGACAGCAGCGGGGACGAAAAATGGAAAATTTCACCAAAAAACTTCCATGAGGGACAGGGAGCGGGGTGCAGCCCAGAGCCCCTTGGTGTCAGGGCGAGGAGGAGGAGGAGGAAGGCTGGAGGGCCATCACGATGGCTGTGTGTGGAGCTCGGGCGGGTTTCCTTGGCAGCCGCAAGCTCGGGGCACTCACCATACCTAAGTGAAGATTTTGTCGCCATGGCAACATTGATGTCATCGGCTCTGCGGCGGAGAGTGGCGTTAACCTCAAAAGCAACTTTTCTTTTTTTTTTTTTTTCTTTTCCTCCTTGGTTTTGATTTTTTTAAATTTGTTTATTTCTCTCAGGAGATGAGCCCACTGCCGGGACCTGCAGCAGCACCCACGGGGGTCCCCCAGGCCCGGACCCCTCCTTGCGTCCTTTGGGGCCGGGTTTTGTTATTATTACACTAATATTGTATTTCTGTTATTGGTGGTGAGCCCCGTCCCGGTGGCAGTGGGCTGGAGCCCTGTGAGCCCCGGCCCGGTGGCAGTGGGCTGGAGCCCTGTGTCAAACACCGAGCCACTAGGTCACACACACTGACCCGTTGCCCCTGTCCCCGTCAACCCACGGCATTGCCAAGGAAGATAGCTTGGAAGCTCCCAAAACATGGAGAAAGCGACCAGGGGAGAGGCTTCGACCCGAGGAGGTGCCCGATGCTGGCAGACCTGCTTTGGACAGCTCTCGCCATGCAAAAACGCACCAGGGTCGCTGCCACACCGTGTGAGGGCAGAGCTCCTGCTCGCTTCCCATCAGGAGGAGCTGGAAAAAAAAACCCACCGAGGCAGAAATCCTGCATCTCAGTGAGGGACGTAACGCCCGACGGGAGCATCCAACAGCCATGCATGGTCTGGCTGTGCCGTGTCGCCCCAAAATTCCCTCTTCAAGTCACACCTGGTGCTTTTTTTTGAAGAAAAGATTCGTGAGGGAGCGGGACCTGGCTTCTTCACCGGGCTCGAGCAAGGAGACTCAGACCTCTGCTGGCTGCGGTTCCAGGGATGGATCCAATCCTGTCCAACAGATCCCCCATTCCCCGGGAGCTTCCTTTAACTCCCACGTATCAGGGCTACTGCCGCCAGCAGCGGGCCACTTGTCGAAGTCTGGGTCAGGCTGTTCCAGACAAAAATATTCCACATTACCCAGTTCACTGCAGTGTTAAAACAAGCAGGAGTAACGTCACAGCTGAGCTTTCCTGGATGCCCGTCTCGCACACAGCCCTTCTCCCTCGGCCACGGGAATTCTGGTTCTAGCTGCAGCTGAGATTTATGAAGGTCTGATCTTTTTTTTTTTTTTTTTTTTTTTTTTTTTTACACTAGCTCACCATGGGGACAGAGTGGGATCTGCTCATTCTTCCCAGGAAGGAGATCTTGATGAGCCTCATCCCCCCAGCTCCGGGAACGCAGGCATGGGGATGCTCCACCATGGCTCATCCCGTCTGTCGGGGCTGGAGAAAGTACCGCACGGAAGGGAGGTGACTGGTAAAACAGGGTCAGAGAACGACATAAAATCCTAATCAATAGACTAGTTTAACAATATTTTTCTCAAACAAACAACAATCAACCCAAACTTGCATCTTTCTGGCATTGATGCTTAAACCGAAATTCAGAGCGTTGCTGATAGATGTCTTTCCGCAGCCTTCAAGGTTCCCAGCCTCACCTCTTAGTGCAGCGATAATAACAAAGCCCAGCTCCAAGATCTCAAAGCACCTGTCAAATGAGTCGGTAACATCAGTTGTCCTTGGTGTCATCATAACTGGTAAAATATGGAAGGAAAAGTATCCCTAAGCCGAGGTTTCTGTATTTTAAATATGAGATGTACAGCATACCAAAGACACTAGTGACACTTTTATTTAAGTGGCAGTTGTCAGGTCTCTGACCTCATATTCGAAGCAAACTTTTAAAAAGAACTTCATGTAATTTAACACCAAAGGCACTGATTTTACAGCAAAGGCACATGTAAGAACGGGAGATTCTGGCTGGGGAGACTCTGCTAAGGTTTAAACGCATCTCACTTAGCTACTGTGAACAACTCAACTTCAAACGTACGCGTTAAAATGAAAGGATTAATGTTTGATACATCCCAGCTGGAACAGAAATTAACAAGAATCTGGTTACTATATCAACTGCCAGATCTGTGAAGCAAACTGGTTAATTCAGGTGTCGAGACCAACTCAAGGCTTGTAATGAACTGACCACGAGCTGTGAGCTACACTCTGGTACACGGACCTTGGTTTTGATCTTTGTAGAGATTGGTAGGAGAAGGAGATGTATTTACACCAGCTATCTCGGCAAGGTTCACTCAGGACCAGTGGATCTCCGTGGGGTTTGTGTACATCTATAACTACAATCTGATAGGGCCTGTTTGAAAATTACAGACACATTACAGTACTGGTTCTAGCTGGCTGATGAAAAGCATGAAAGTGAGATTGCCTAAAAAAATAATAATAAAAAAATCAGGTACCAGGCTAGCAGGAAAAATACCTGCATGTTTAATATTACTGTCAAAAAGGATATTCCAAGGTCTGCTATTAATAAAAACAGCTTATCTCAAATATTTACTCAAGATGTTCCTCAGTCAACAGAAAATAAAATGGAAAAAATTGGATGGTAACATCCACTTAAAACAAATATTTTTATATGAGTACACTATTTAGTTGGAAAAAATCATTAAAAATTCAGGCACAGCAATATAGTTGACTGACGTGTTCTAATAGATCCAGCTGGGTGGCTTTACAGAGGCTGGGAGAGGTCAGCGTTGCCTTTAGCGTGAGAACGATGCTAGTGGTACGGTCTTACTGCTTGTAGGTGTGTACAAAGTTTCAGGGAGATCTTCTCCAGATCAGAAATCCTTGTACGTATGAGCCAGGAGGTTACTCCTGCCCCCAGCCGTCAGGGAAGTGGAAATCCCAAATCAGGAGATCAGAGGACCCACAGACCTCAAGAGGGCACTGAGCAGCCTGCAGATCTGCCCAGATGTCCCTGTCCTGCCACCACCATCTACCACATCTGCCCGCGAGGTCCCACAACCCGTGTGAGGCAGATACCCTCAGGTCTTCCTGGACAGGACCTGGAGGTAACCCAGACTCACCTCGTGTGAAAGGACCATGTGAACAGGACATACCAGTCTCTTATCTGGTAAAAACCCAACCAGACCCTCCTCAGGGCAGCAGCGCTCCCCTGCAAGCAAACCCACCTCTAATTTTTCAGGATTTCACAGAATCACAGAATGTTAGGGATTGGAAGGGACCTCGAAAGATCATCTAGTCCAAATATATTTTACTCTGTGAGCAACGAACAAGCTGTACGCACCCAGCTGGGAAACTGGAGGCAACTGGTACTTTGTGAGGTTCATCTCTGCTTTTGGTTTTCGAGAACTCCCAATGCAGCTGTGAGCAGTGGAAGAAGCAATAGAAAGGGAGGACAACTGCAGGGTTTTAACAAGAGCATCAGAAAATCGCCCCTGAAACAAGGCAGCGCTGCAGCTTTCGCTCTTTGGACTTGCATCAAAGCTATCGCAGGAGTTCGGGTTCAAAGCCAAAAGCTATGGGTTAGACAAACCCCCGGTATTCGCAGTCCCTGGGAAAACGGGCTGCAGCAACCTCCCAAATGAAATCCAGCAGCTTTTTAACGGCTCATGTTATCAGCAGCTGAAGGCAGGCAGGCAGAAAGGCATCATTATCCAGGTGGAACCCCCGGGGCCCTCTACAAGCCCCAGCGCTGCAGAAAACTCCGAAAACCCTTTCCAAGCACAAGCCGAGATACAGCATCTCCTATTACACCACGTCTGATTCTCCCCTTTTGTAACCAAGAATCCCCGGTCTGACACAATCCTTAAACACTTCTAACAACGCCGCTCTGTAGCTGCCGCGGGCTGGATGCCGAAGGCACCTGCCCTGGCCCAGGGACGGCTCCGGCAAGGTGAGACAGACCGCGGGCACCCCTTCAGTTAACAACACGTGGGTCATCCTCGAGCTCGCCTGTGTGCCTGCATTTCACCAAAGCCTAAAGCTCACCTACCTTGGGCCATTTCTCCGTCCTTCATGCAACATCACGGAATATTCCCGGCTATTCGGGGTCCAGACAGGCTTTGTGAAGTCCCCGCCATGGCCGGGGAGGGTGGTCCATCCGCGGCAGGGACTGTTCAAGGGGAAAAGCCTCCAAAAGCCCGACAGCCCCAGCTCCAGCTGTCTTGTTTCAGTGGGGGAAAAAATAAAGGCACAATTTATTCTGTGTACCCAGAGCCATCCTGTGAGCACTTCTTACCTTGGCTGGAATCACAGTACAAATACCTGCGTTTCTCCATGTCCTAAAGTCTGTTTTAGGACAAAACACCAGATAAATATGAGGCCAGGTAACACAGGTGACGAAGGCGACGTGGAGCATCTGCAGGGATTGGTTTCAAGTGGGGCCCATTTGTTTAAAAGCTACAGGAGTTTAGTAATTGTCCAGACGATTGAAGCAGAGTTGTGGAGCTCCAGCTGGATTTTCTGCTGGCCTCCAGCCCACAAACCAGCGTTCTTTATCAAGGACAGCGAGCAGAACGCAAATGCAGCAGATCCCTCCATTTGGATGCCACCCTGAAACGCACCTTAACACACAGAAACCCCTCTCGAGCCTGGCAACGCCCCAGTGTTTCCAGCACTGCCAACCCCAGGCAACCAGGGCAAAAAAAACCCAACAATGCAACTCTTCTGACGGCCAGCGCGAGAACTGCTTCAGCCTGCAAAGGACTAGGAACGGCGCAGAGATAAACGGTGTTGGGGAGGGATGCAAGAACCAGACCCGCAGAGACTCCACCATCCTCCTCCTCCTGGTCCCTTCTAGGTGACGGAGCCTTGAAACCTGGTGACTGGTGGAAAACACCCGTGACAGCTGCCTGCTGGTCCCCAACGCTTTGCAAAGGGAGGAACAGGGCAGCACCAGTGCGCAGAGCGGGGCAGCAGCACAGCACCGGTGCCAGAGCGCGGCTCTTTGAGACCCGTCCTCAGAGAGCCGTCGTCCTCCGGCTCCGGCGTCTCTGCGCCTCCCACAGCATCCCCACGTCACCGGGCCAGCCAAAGCTTCCTTCAAAGAAAACACAAAGCACGCAGCTAAAAGATATTCACTTACAGTTTATTTTTGCCTGAAATTATTTCACATCTCTTTGTACACAGCTACAGAACAGTAGTAGTAAACCATTGGTAAAAGCAACAGTGCTAAGGAAAATGGTGGCATAATTTTTCTTTTTTTTTTTTTTTTTTTTTTTTTTTTTTTTTNTCCCATACTGCATCCACATACAGTTTGGGATTCGAAGGGGAAAAAAACCTGGCACACTACATGACTTAAGACTCAATTTCTGTTTCATTTATTTAAAAAAAAAAAA